>ML861397.1:3341-14364 GCA_009831015.1 Picea engelmannii | reverse complement strand
CCCATCTCTTGGGGGTTTTGAGGGTTTTGACTTAACAAACCCTAGAGGACGATTCGGTGGTGAAAGATTCCACCTAGCTTGTCCCAAGCTTGGTCTCGGAGATGCAATACTCTCCCACACCATTCTAGTTCCATATCTACTCAATTGCAGGAGGATTCCACATCAATTACTTGTGCAGATAGAGAGAGGGCGCACCAGTTGGGGATTTCCAGCAAGGGGGGGGCACACCATTCTTGGAGAGAGATTCATTGCAGGTGATTGGCAGGGCTTTTGGAGATTCTATCACCTGGGCATTCATTGCAGGGCTTTGGAGATCAGATCTAGTCCATTCTTGAGGAGTTACCATGGCTAAATCATCATCTACAGGTTGGGACGACTTTGGGAGAGCGAGGACGATTTGGTGATTCAGTGATTTGCAGATCTAGGAGCCTATACCTCATATCTGACCTTGAAACTTCTTCCAGGGGTTTGTGATTGCCTGATCTATCATTTTGGAGGGTTTCAGGAGGTTTGGAGGCCTCATTCACCCAAGCCGAATTATCTAGGGTTTCAGGCATCCAGGAGGGCGCACCATTCAGTGGAGGAGTTCAGATCCAAAGGGTTTGAGAGTGACTTTGGAGATTTGGGCACCTGGGTTGTCCTTACAGTTGCCCGATCTATCAGTTGACATATTTCTTGGGGTGATTGGACACTTTTGGCAGCAGGGCCGAATTGTTGAGGAGCTTGAGCTATCCAGCAGGGCGTGGCACCTTCCTGCTAGGGGGTTTAGCATTCTTACGGCCTAGATCTACTTGTATTTAGTCTTCATTGTATATCCAGCCTTTGGAGGCTTATTGTAGTCTTCTATTAGAGCATTTTGTAGTATCTCTATTGTCTATCTTCTTGGCCATCTGTTGAGCATTCCAGATCGGCATCTTCATTGTAGCAGGTTTCTCTATTTCATGAATAAAAGCAGTTTTGAGATGTTTTGGCTTGTCTATCATATTGCATATGGTTGAGGTATGTTCCATGGTTGTCTCTTCTTGTTATTTGCTGCAAACATTCATATAAACACATCAGTAAACCCTAAGGCCGAAATCAAGAGGCCATTCAGCAAGCAAACACATCTAAACAAGTAATTCAGCAAAGTGTTTGACGAAATGCCACAACCAGAAAAGTTTTAAAAAGACACCAAAACCGTGATGATCCTTGCATAATGGCTTGGGATCATTACAGTGGTATCAGAGCTTAGATTCCTGCCAGCCAGTGGGAATTAACACATACATACAGAGCCATAAGGAGAGATGGATAGGATGTGCCTTGAGATATCATGTTTGGAGATCATTTATCACGGCCTTAGCGAGGAAACTATGGGCTATAATAACCTTCCCACAGTATGCAGCCTATAGAAATCCCCATTGGAGCAAAGAGAATATTTTACATGGGATCATCATAGCAGATAAAAAGAGAAAAGAAGTAGCTCGATGGTGGGAAGAACAGAGAAACCCCACACCCATTAGGAGCACACAACCTTGCCACTATTGCAAGGGGTCGTGGGAACCAGATCATAGGTGCAGGGGTAAGGATCGAAAGCACACTATTGAGGCACACTATGATAGTGATGATGAGATGTGTGAGGATGGAGCGATAGATGATGATTTGGGACAGTCTGATGATGATAGTGACTCTTGCACAGAGGCTAGTGATAGTGGCTCTTGTACAGAGGATGATTCTACTAGCACGCTTGAGGAGGATGATGACCCTTGTGTAGTGGATAGGCAGTTGGATGGCCAGGACGATAGCACCAGTGTCTCAGCAGACATATCACATACCATTGATGACCTTACACCTCAACAGAGTAGTGACACTAGTGAGGATTCACACGTGTTAGCACCTAGAGATGATGAGCTTTCTATGATGGTCGTGACACATATGGCATCCTTAAAGACACCTTTGATAGCCACGTCACATGAGGAGATCAGTGGCACGTCAGGTATGATGGATGAGCCTAGTGTGAGGGATGCACACCATGGACAGGTAGACCCACAGATCCAGGAGGAGGTACAGGACGTACAGGCAGTTGACCTCACACATACAGGTCAGCCAGAGGAGATTGATTCGCAGCTTTTGGAGACTCCATTAGTTGAGCAGATTATGGAGACTGACAGGTTGATGGAGCACTTATTTCCAAGATCAGCCTGCATTGATGAGGATGCACTCTTTAGTAGTCAGGATGACCATACCACGTGTCTGGATACATCTATATGGGATCCAAGCGCAGATGATAGTAGCAGGTTGAGTGCACAGGAGGATACAGCTACTCATACAGGATACAGTGTGATTCAGAGGGAAATAGCATCTAGTGATGGGGTGCAGTGGCATACAGGAGGACTCAGCAGCACAGTAGACAGTGGGCAGTTCAGCACGTTATCATATGCGTAGAGTGTCTTTGGGGGTTCCAGAGTTGACACTAGCAGTGAGAGACGTGAGGTGGCACCTCAGCCTGACTATGATCAGGGGTCACACTACTTGACCGAACAGTTGAGAGTCAGTGAGGATATGATCATGGCAGCCACCAAACGCAGTGATGGCATGCATGCATTGATGGAAGATTACTGTTGGAGAGCATCAGTGGCACGTGGTAGTTCAGATGAGGGATTTGCCATGGATGATTTTCACACTCTCCGGGAGAGAGTGTTGATGATGAGGACTGACTAACAACAGTTGTTGACTGACAGGGACTACCTATTGAGGATTGGTGAGATGTATCGTGAGGCCCTGAGGGAGCAGGAGTTGGAGGTGGACAGACTTACTCAGGAGTTGGAGAGCACTCGAGGATTCTTGAGAGGCCCACAGACAACACTTCAAGAATCAGAGTCTAGGTCAGACGAGCCTCTTGAGGAGATTTGTCAGAGATCCACTTCATCTGTCTTAGTAGACACTCAGATATATCATTCAGTCACGTTGCTAGGAGATGTTGATGATCTAGCAGAGGAGCACCAGATGATGGATGACACTTCCATTTGTCTTTCGAGAGCGGTTGGCCTCCATGTAGAGGTTGATCCAACAGTACGCCCAGGATCTATGAGACAGCATGAGTCTACGGGAGATAACATGGGTATGTCGAAGCATACAGTGATGAGTGATAGCTCACAGAGAAATGTCGAGATGTATGATGGGATTCAGAGGGGTATAGTGCCTTCCAGGGAGGAGACACACCTAGGGGAGCATGCAGATGTCACTCCTTTGAAGCAGCGCCTAGTTATGAGAGATCACCTTCATCATATCAGTAGTTGCATGGGAGGTGAGAGATGGAGATTGGTTGAGCAGCAGTTGGAGGAGTTACTTCTGGTTGTACTAGATGGTTGGGATTCGGTGATGACCACAGGAGAGTACTTATCATGGATACTGATGGACGAGCTTTTGGTCAAGTCCTTGGGATTGACCAAAGCATGTGACGCCTTCCAATCCTACAGTCAACTGTAGATATGTCTATTATCCTTTTCCGACACAGTTATCATTGATAGCAGCATGAGGAGGATAGCAGATGAGCACAGAGGGCTTCTGACAATGATCAGTCTCACACAGGAGCAGTTAGATGAGATTGGAAGTGATAAACTTCCAAGTTTGCCATGGGATCCAGGAGTTCATTGGGTGAGCCGAATGTTTCACTACATGATGACCCAGGTTGCGCTCGAGAGCCACACACTCCACCAGGGGTTAGTTTGAAGTGGGCCTGCAGGTACTTGTCCTATGGGGCGAGACCTTTTCTCCCTCTTGATCATCATGATAGGGCATGGAGATGTTTGGACAAGTACTTCTTCTACAGAGGTGTCTTCACTGATACAGTTTCTGGACAACAGGTCCAATAGTCACAGATATTTCAGCTGGAGGACCCAGGAGAGGAGGATTCAAGATGTATGTAGGGGGCAGATAGTCATGGTCAGAGTAGTATAGGGCCAGCAGGGTGATCTTCGACAGAGATTAGCATGGGACCCAGGGATTGCAGGATTTAGCATTTCACTGACTAACAGGGGAGAGTGTTCCATTTCAGGGGAAAGTTACTCTAACTTTCCATTGATCTTCAATGTTGAGAGGAGCGCATCGCTTGCGGGTGTCTCACGGAGGTCTTGCAGCACCTCATTCTAGCATCAGCGTGTGCAATTGATGGAGGTTGTATGGATATTGGTAGAGACTTGGAGGGTGGATTCATTCCGAGATGCGGCCATGTGTCATATGCAGGAGACTTTCGAAGTTGGTATATTTCAGGGTTATACTTCCCAGGGGCTAACAATTCATGACTTGATATGGGACCCAGGTCGCAGAGTGTATGAGTGTTCATCTTTGGATGGGTTCTACTGTGTACCCCACACACGGACATGGGATCCTTGTATTTTATTTGAGGGGATTTGGTTATTGCTTGAGGACAAGCAATCTTCTAGCAGGGAGGATTGTAATGTCCCCACTTTGGGACATCATCACAGTGCAGAGGTTTATGATGCCCAGAGTAGCCAGATGGATGTTAGAGCGAGTACAGGGGTTATTGAGAGGCATTGTGGGGTCCATCTTGCATTGCTCATCATATTCCATCATTATGAGCCATTCCGCACAGGTTGGCTTTGGTTTCGTTGCATTCTGACAATTTCCATGATTTTGACTATTTTGAGCTATAAGTTAATTGAATTCACTAAAGAGGTCATTTTGGGCATATTACTTGGAGGAACCTCTCAGTGTAATAGCTCATTGGAATCGAGAGAAGCAACACTATAGGATGGGATGGTGAGAAGTGACTTTCAGTGGCCAGGGAAGCCACAAGGAGAGATAAGGAGCTTTTCAAAGGTAAAAAGGTTAATTAATTAATTAAAGTGATTTAACTAATTAATTAAATATTAATAAAATGAAAGTCACTTTGGAGGGACAAGGGGAGCCAAAAAGTATAAAGGAAAGGCAAGGGCCTCTACTCATTCATTCATGTATGTTTATCTTTTGGATTTCTGGCTTCTAGCTAGAGGACCCATCTCTTGGGGGTTTTGAGGGTGTTTTGAGGGTTTTGACTTAACAAACCCTAGAGAACGCTTCGGTGGTGAAAGATTCCACCTAGCTTATCCATGGCTTGGTCTCGGAGATGCAATACTCTCCCACACCATTCTAGTTCCAGATCTACTCAGTTGCAGGAGGATTCCACATCAGTTACTTGTGCAAATAGAGAGAGGGCGCACCAGTTGGGGGTTTCCAGCAAGGGGTGGGCGCACCATTCTTCGAGAGAGATTCATTGCAGGTGATTGGCAGGGCTTTTGGAGATTCTATCACCTGGGTATTCATTGTAGGTCTTTGGACATCAGATCTAGTCCATTCTTGAGGACTTACCACGGCTAAATCATTATCTACAGGTTGGGACAACTTTGGGAGAGAGAGCACGATTTGGTGATTCAATGATTTACAGATCTAGGAGCCTATACCTCATATCTGACCTTGAAATTTCTTCCGGGAGTTTGTGATTGCCCGATCTATCATTTTGGAGAGTTTCAGGAGGTTTGGAGGCCTCATTCACCCAGGCCGAATTATCTAGGGTTTCAGGCATCTAGGGGGGCGCACCATTCAATGGAGGAGTTCAAATCCACAGGGTTTGAGAGTGACTTTGGAGATTTGGGCACCTGGGTTGTCCTTACAGTTGCCCGATCTATCAGTTGGCATATTTCTTGGGGTGATTGGACACTTTTGGCAGCAGGGCCGAATTGTTGAGGAGCTTCAGCTATCTAGCAGGTCGTGGCACCTTCCTGCTAGGGGGTTTAGCATTCTTACGGCCCAGATCTACTTGTATTCAATCTTCATTGTATATCCAGCCTTTGGAGGCTTATTGTAGTCTTCTATTGGAGCATTTTGTAGCAGCTCTATTGTCTATCTTCTTGGCCATCTATTGAGCATTCCAGATCGACATCTTCATTGTAGCAGATTTCTTTATTTCATGAATAAAAGCAGTTTTGAGATGTTTTGGCTTGTCTATCATATTGCATATGGTTGAGGTATGTTCCATGGTTGTCTCTTATTGTTATTTGCTGCAAACATTCATATAAACACATCAATAAACCCTAAGGCAGAAATCAAGAGGCCATTCAGCAAGCAAACACATCTAAACAAGTAATTCAGCAAAGTGTTTGACGAAATGCCACAACCAGAAAAGTTTTAAAAAGACACCAAAATCGTGATGATCCATGCATAATGGCTTGGGATCATTACAATTTCCCAAGATAAATGATGTGTCTCTTTTGATTATGTATTTCTCAGTGATCCTATCTATGTTATTGTTATCTAGTGAAATGAAAAGAAACCTAATAATAGCTTAAACCTTAACACTCTTCAAGTAGGACACATGGAAAACATCGTGTATCCTGCTACCCTGTGGGAGCTCCAGCTCATAGGCTACGACCCTACCTTTTTGTTGATCCTATAGGGCCCAAAGAAACGAGGTTGGAGCTTTTCTACTCCACTTCTTTTGATAGAAGCCTGTACGTACGGTTGGAGCCTTAGGTAGACTAAGTAACCAACCTCAAAAGTATGCTCTACCCTATGTTTGTCTGCTTTGACCTTCTGTTGATTCTGTACCCTCTGTAGGTGATCCTTCAACTCCCTGAGGATGTCCTGACTCTGCTGTACCCAATCCTATACCATCGGGGCTTTGTTGTCACCACAAGCAATCTCTACAAAAGAGAGTGGATCATAATTGTACAACGCCCTGAATGGGGTCATGCCTATGGACATGTAATGGGTGGTGTTGTAACAGTATTCCCCCAAGTGTAACCACCTAACTTATGCCTTTTGCTGCCTTGCTATATAATTCCTGAGATAGCCTTCTACCCATTTGTTGACTATTTCAGTCTGCCCATCGGTCTGAGGGTGATAGTTAGTGCTAGGTGTCAAGGCCGTACCAACCAACCTAAATAACTCCTGCCAAAAGGTGCTCATAAATCAGCTATCCCTGTCACTGACAATGTTTTTGGGTAGACCATGTACTCTAAAGATCTCTCTAAAGAATAATCCGGCCACCTATGTTGCACTGAAGTCTGTAGCAATGGAGAAGAAGTGTGCAAATTTAGTCAACCTGTCCACCACTACGAAGATACAATCCTTACCCTGCGCCCTTGGCAACCCTGTGATGAAGTCCATGGAGATGCTCTCCCATTTGTGCTCTGGGATGGGTAAAGGTTGCAGCAGTCCTGTTGGATGAGTGTGTTCATCCTTATTCTCTTGACAAGTAGTACACTCCTTGACGTGATTCATCACATCCTCTTTAAGGCCCTTCCATGAGAACCTCTCCCTTACTTGCATGTATGTTTTGCCAATCCCTTGGTGCCCTGCCACCGGTGAGTCATGACAAGCCTGTAGTATCTTGGCCTTGAAGGTTGATTCAGGAACCAAGAAGATTCGGCCCTTGTAGTAGATGATGCCAACTATGACTCTGAAGCGAACTAATTTCTGGAATATTCCACCAAGAGGTGAGCCTTCCAATCAACTGATATATCGTTCATGGCATAAATTGATGGCCTCCTGGATAAGGCATCTGCAACTACGTTGTTCTTCCCCTTGACAAATTCAATGTCAAAATCATAGGCTTGTATCTTGTTGACCCGCTTCTGTTGTCTCTCATTCAAGTCCTTCTATTCCAAGAAGTACTTAAGGCTGTTGTGATCTGACTTCACCACAAATCTTGCTCCCACCAAGTATTGTCTGAATTTGGACAAGGCATGCATGATGGCCAACATTTCTTTATCGTAGATAGTGTAAAGAAGCTCAGGACCTCTCAACTTTTGGCTCCCATAGGCAAGGGGATGCTTATTTTGCATCAATACAGCCCCAATGCCCTCCCTAGATGCAACACACTCCAATATGAAGGGTTGGCCAAAATCTGGCAAGGCTAAAACTGGGCATGTGCTCATTACCTTTTTCATCTTGTCAAATGTAAATTGGGCGTCTTCACTCCATCTGAAAGCTCCTTTTTTGGTCAAATCGGTCAAAGGTGCACAAAGTTGTGAGAACCCTTTGACGAACTTCCTGTAATAAGTGCAAATGCCTAGAAATCCCCTCAGTTCTATAATAGTTTTGGGTGTGGGCCACTCAACTATCGCCTGAATCTTCTCCTGATGTACCTGTACCCCCTTAACTCCAATAATATGTCCCAAGTAGAGGACCTCTGTCATCCCAAATTCACATTTGGACTCCTTGGCATACAAGGATTGGCCCTCCATGATCGCTAAGATCTGTTCCACATGCTGAAGGTGTTCCTCCCACGTCTTGCTATAGATCAGTGAGTCATCAAAGAACACAAGAAGATGCTTCCTCATCTGCTTGTTGAAGACATGGTTCATACATGACTGAAATGTGGCTGGTGCATTGGTTAATCCGAATGGCATCACCAAGAATTCATAGTGGTCGTAGTGACACATGAAAGCAGTCTTAGGGATGTCCTCCTCCCTCATTTTGATTTGATGGTAACCAGAGCACAAGTCAATCTTCGTGAAGTAAACAGCCTGATGGAGCTCGTCCAATAGCTCATCAATCCTAGGGATGGGATATCGGTTTTTGATAGTCTTTTTGTTTAATGCCCTAAAGTCAATGCACATGCGCATGGTTCCATCCTTCTTCTTGACCAATACCACTAAAGAGGCAAAAGGGCTAGAACTTGGTCTAATGTGACCCATATCTAAGAGCTCTTCGATTGCCTTCTCTATTTCGTCCTTGTACTTCTTTGGGTGTCTGTAAAGCGTGGTGATGACTGGCTTTGCCCCTTCCTCCAACTCAATGATATGCTCAAACCCCCTATCTGGTGGCAGACCTAGTGGGATAGGTCCAAACACCTTACTGTGTTTGTCAATGCTCCTATGAATCCCTGGTGCGTACTGAATCTTTCCCTTTTTGTCCACACGTGCTAAAATCTTGCACTCAGCAGCATACACGATCTCTTCTCTCCTGAAAATGGCCTCCATCCTCTTTGTTGTGACTACCTTGGCTATGTTGCATGTCATGCCCCTGAGGACTACCTTCCTTCCACTCTCTTATGTAAAAGACATCTCCATGGTCTTGTAGTTGGTGGTGATAGGTCCCAACGTACTAAGCCACTTTACCCCAAGGATTATGTTTGTGTCCGGAAGGTCCATCACATAGACGTCCTGCACTAAATCATGCATGCCCAGTGTAAGCTTCATCCCTGGAATGTACCTGTTACATGGCATGGTGCTTCCTCCAGCTACCTCCACCTTGAATCCTTCAAACTCAACTATGGGTATATGCCTCCTCTATAGCAATGTTGAGTCAATGAAGTTGTGGGAGGCTCCCCCATCAATTAGCACTGACACCTTCTGCCTTTGCAAGACTCCTCTCATCCTGAAGGTGATGTACTTGGGCACCCCACTGATGTATGCCAAAGTAGCTCTCTCCTTTGTCGTACTGTCGTGACCTGTAGCCTTCTCCTCTGTCGTTTCGGTGGTGTCTGCCTCCATGTTCTGGATGTGGCCGAAATCCTCATCCTCTTCATTGTCTGATGTCACCTCTATGTAATGAACTTGGCCACAGCCCATGCACTTGTGGGATGGGTTCCAGGGATTTACATGTCTAGCATAGTTGTTTCCTTCTCAGTTCTCTTCTAGTATTCTCGTCCATCCTACCTCGTCCCCTATCTAACCCCCTTGGGTCCCTTCCTCCTAGGTTCAACGAAGGTCTTTGGTCTCTTCCTCCGGTATTTAGAGGTGGTCTAGGCACAAATTTTGGTTTTGCAGCTGGACCTAGGTCTCTCGTCCTCCAAATAGCATCCTACAGGTTGGTAGGCTTAAAAGCCTTCACCCAACCCTTCAAGGGTTCCATCAAACCCTCAATGAAAAGCATCATGAGTCTAGACTATGACAAGTCCTACACCATGACTGCTAGCCTCTAGAATTCCTCAATATACACATATGGTGCTCCTGTCTGTTTGACTTGTATGAGCTCCCAGAAATGTAGCTTAGGATCCCCCTAGTCAAACTTGTCAATGAGTCTCTGAGTAAACTCTGTGTATGCCACTATCTGATTGTGGCCAAGTGTGGTCAATCCATGATACCACCAATCATGAGTTTTGCCATCCAAGTACATGGTGGCAAACTTGATGACCTCCATCTCCCTCATAGGGTTAAGCTGCAGGTAAGTGTCTAGTTTCTGTACCCACGCCTGTGCAGTCATCTTGGTCGATCCATCAAAGTAGGGAATCTCCATCATCCCAGCCCTGCGCTCAAACTCATAGTTTCTCCTGTGGTACTGTTATCCACCAAGTTGCAATATGGTGAATTTCCAGCGAGCCGCCAAAGATTGAACATTATTGTTCAAATTTCAGAGTTCAGAAATTCAGCCGGTCAAAGAGACCACCCGGTTACTTTACATTTTCCATAAAAAATTGTAATAAGAGGTGTTTGCATGATAAATTTGTAAAAGGTCTTAGCCACCTTAAGTCCTAAGCGTGAGTTATACTCTGGAGTGTTTCTTCACTTACTAATTATATTTTGCCGTTTTCAGGCGATTTATAATTTATGAGTTTTTTCACTCAATCCTCCAGAGCTGAAGTATATGCTCATGGTTGGGGCTTGAGCATGGATCTAAGCCTAGTGTCTGATGTATATTACCATGCTAAACATCCTCCTAGAGTCTTATGGAAATGTATTAAGTCCCCCCTAGGATTTTTTAATTTTTTCAGTTAATTAAAAAATTGCCAGATTTCGGCAATTTTTAATTAAAAAATAAAGATACTTAAAAAAAGTAGTATTGGGGCACCAAATAGGCCATGGGGATGCTCATTTTTGGACCTAGAGCACCCATGTTACCTAATTACCCACTTACTTCGGTAAAATTAGTGATTTTCATCACTCAAAATTGATTTTACCCTCAAAAACCCAAAAAAGACATTTTAATTCAATAAAAATCAGCCAAGTCAAAAATAAAAAAGATAAAGGGGGACAAGTTTGGAGAAAACTTAATGGCAAAAGTCAAAAGGTAGTCAAGGGAGACAAGATAATCCTATTTGGCA
>ML861396.1:3472-13825 GCA_009831015.1 Picea engelmannii | reverse complement strand
GGTAGTACGGCTAAGGGTATGGTCTATCCTCCTTAGTTAGTGCCCTGAGATATTGGGCCGAGTACTACTATTGGACCCCACACGTATATCAGAGAGCTATAGCACAGGGCAAACCCTTGTCTGTAGAACCCTTGAATACCTAATCCTTGGGGAACATAAACAACAACATAAACAAATTAAACCAGAGAGATTGATTGACGCACATCTGTGTTGGCGTTTCTAAGTAAATACTCTTTGGTTCAAAATTTGGCGATTTCAGCACTGTAGCATTCTTCAGACCAAAGTATAACCCCGCAGCTGTAAAAAAAAATAATAATAAAAAAATAAAATAAAGTCTAGAAAATGTTCACCATTATTTGAGACCTATTCCATTAGACTCATCTCTTCCCCCTTGTCACATTCATCCATATCATTTTTCAGCATAAATTTTTGACCTCGCCCGCTCCCATTTTTTCACCATTATTTGAGACCTATTCCATTAGACTCATCTCTTCCCCCTTGACACATTCATCCATATCATTTTTCTGCAAAAATTTCTAACCCCTCTCACTCCCTTTCCAGTTCACCCATCATCATGGCCCATACCTGTAGCCAAGAACTAGATTCTTGCTTCAACACCTTGGAATCTAGTTTCCTTAAGACCCAACAAGAAGTGCAACAACTCAATGCTACTATTTCCTCCCATGATGCCTCCATAAATGCCTCCATAAATTCATCCGTCAATGTAGCCGTGCAGTCCGCAATGGTGGAAGTCAAACACGAACTTGAATCTGTCTTTGTATCACTCTGCACCAAACTCAAAATCCCTCTCGATGACTCTTTTCCTGATGCACATAAAAAGACTGAAGGTGAAACTTCTTCCCATTCCTTTCAACCCCATCACTTTCAAAGGGACATACGCCTTCCGCGGGTGGTTGTAACCAAATTTGATGGCTCGGACCCCACTGGTTGGGTCACACAAATGAAACATTATTTCTCTCTCTACAACATTATAGATGACTTGGCCAAACTCCGGTATGGTGTTCTCCATCTAGATCAAGAACGCTGGCAATGGTGGCAATGGAGAAAAACTTCCCGTCAAGGATATATTGCTTGGACCCAATTTGTTCTTGAGATTTATGAATGCTTTGACACTGACACCAACCATTTGGGTCGTTTGAAAAAATTGAAGCAATCGGGCACAATAGAAAACTTCATAACTGCATTTGAGCATCTGGCTTTTCGAACAAAGGGCATGACTGATGCTTTCTTTTGAGAGTGTTTTATCAGTGGCCTCAAGGAGGATATTAGGGCCCATGTCCTCATGGATCAACCTACAACTTGGGTGGAGGCTACCAAAAAAGATAAAGAAGCACACCAAATTGTTTCCTCTCAAAACCGTAAGCCTTCCTTTATCCCGCGCCCTAAACTAGTAAACCCCACTACTCCCTCCGCCCCATTAAAAATCCAAAAATTGACTAGGGCTGAAATGGATGAACACCAACTCAAAGGCCTCTATTATAATTGTGATGACAAATATTTCCCAGGCCAAAAATGTAAGGAACAAAATCTCTTTATGGCCATCTCTGAGGATATTCAAGAAGACGATGATGACACTCCCCCTATGCCCGAGTCACCAGAAATCTCTGACATAATCCCTCCCTTCGACCCTCCCGAAGTGGAACCGATTATTTCCCTCAATGCTCTCACTGTCTTCTCTGCCCCCCAAACCCTCAAGTTAATCGGTTACATCAAGCAAAGAAAGGTCATCATTCTGGTTGATAGTGGCAACACCCACAATTTTATTCATCACCGCATTGCCCAAGAAACCCATTGCTACATCTATGTTGTCAACAATTTCCAAATCATGATTGCCAATGGTGGTTCTATGAAATGTAGTGGGCGCTGTGAAAATGTGCGTCTCCAAATAGGTGACTACCACCTCAAATCCCATATGTTTGCGATTGACATGGGTGGTTGCGACATTGTGTTGGGAACAGACTGGCTAAGGACTTTGGGTCCCATTCTCATGGATTTTCAGAACTTAACCATGTAATTCGACCAAGGAGGCCACCAATATAAATTTATAGGCATCACTACTGGTTCACCTGAGATCATCAGTTCTCATCGCATGGAAAAACTGCTCAAAAAAGGTCATTCGGGTGTCATTGCCCAACTCCATGCCATACAATCCACAGAGACACCACCAGTGCCCCAAGAGCTCCAAGCCCTCCTTTCTACACATCAAACAGTATTTTCAACTCCCCAAGGACTCCCCCCTTCCCGCAGTGTCCATTATCATTGCATTCCCCTTGTCCCAGGAAGCCTTCCCCCCAATATACGTCCATATCGCCACCCCTTTGCACAAAAAAATGAAATTGAAAAAATGGTCCAGGAACTCCTTACTGCTAGAGTCATCCATCCTAGTACGAGCCCTTACTCCTCTCCAGTCTTCATGGTATTGAAGAAAGAATGTTCTTGGAGAATGTTTCCTGACTTCCGTGCTCTCAACAAACTAACCATCAAAGACAAATTTTCCATTCCGGTCGTTGATGACCTTTTGGATGAATTGAGTGGCGCCCAATTCTCTACCAAACTTGATCTTCGCTCAGGCTATCACTAGATAAGAATGAAAGAGGCTGACATTCCCAATATGGCCTTTTGCACTCATGAGGGCCACTATGAGTTTTTGGTCATGCCCTTTGGCTTGTGTAACGCCCCCTCCACCTTCCAGAGCCTCATGAACCATGTCTTCCGCCCTTTTCTCTGTCATTTTGTCTTAGTTTTCTTTGATGATATCCTCATATATAGAAAAACTTTGAAAAACCATCTTAATCATGTGGATCAAGTTCTCCGCCTACTCTCTCAGCCCCAGCTTTTCCTGAAACAGTCCAAATGTTCTTTTGGTGCCTCTGAAGTAGAATACTTGGGTCATCTAGTGGGAAAGGATGGCATAAGGGTGGACCCGAGAAAGATTGAAGCTATGCAAGACTGGTCGCATCCAAAGACCCTCAAAATATTGCACGGATTTTTGGGCCTCACAGGGTATTACCACAAGTTCATTAAGAACTATGGAAATATTGCAGCACCTCTCACGGCTCTCCTAAAAAAGAACTCTTTCGCTTGGACTCCAGCAGTTGCTCAAGATTTTCAAACCTTGAAGACAACCATGTGCACCACTCCGGTTTTGGCCCTTCCCGACTTCACAAAGACTTTTGTGTTGGAATGTGACGCCTCAGGGAAAGGAATTGGTGTTGTCCTTATGCAAGAGGGTTGACCTTTGGCCTTCACTAGAAAGCAACTATTTGAAAATAATCTGGGCAAACCCATTTATGAAAAAGAAATGTTGGCGATTCTGCATGCTGTTGAGTTGTGGCGTCCGTATCTCTTGGGGCAATGCTTTCAAATTAAGACAGACCATCAAAGCCTCAAGTACTTTCTGGAACAACGCATTTCCTCCCAGGAACAACAAAAATGGGTGACTAAGCTCTTTGGATATGACTATGAGATCATTTACAAGAATGGAAAAGACAATGTTGTGGTGGACGCACTGTCCCGAAAATATGAAGACGAAGGATCTCTTTTTTCTCTTTCCTTCATTGTACTTGATTGGCTCCAAGCTGTGTGCCAAGAATGGCTTCAATATCCCAAAAGTTCGCATATGATCCAGCAACTGAAGAACAAAGATCTAGCTCCCCTAGGATACTCCTGGCTCCAGGATGAGCTTCGATATAAAGGTTGCTTATATTTGAGTAAACAATCCAAGCTCAAATCCATAGTGCTTTCTGAGCTTCATGCTACACCCACAGCGGGGCACTCAAGGTTCACCAAAACATATGACCAAGTCAAACACTCTTTTTTCTAGGAGGGTATGAAACAGGAAATCCGTAAGTTTGTCGTTGAATGTGAGGTGTGTCAACGCAACAAGGGAGAAATAGTCAAATCCCTAGGCACCCTCCAACCGCTTCCAATTCCCCCTGCTATTTGGAAGGATATCTCTATGGACTTTACTACAGGCCTACCCAAATCGGGGAATAAATCAGTCATAATGGTGGTGGTGGATTGCCTCTCCAAGTATGCTCATTTCTGTGCTCTTTCCCACCCATTTACTGCATCCACGATGGCTCAAATTTTCATGGACTAGGTATTCAAGCTACATGGCATGCCGCACTCTATTGTTTCTGATCGAGACCCAACTTTCACAAGCAATTTTTGGCAAGAATTGTTTAAGATACAAGGCACACAATTGCATCTCAGCTCCGCTTATCATCCCCAAATGGATGGTCAAACGAAAGTTGTCAACAAGTGTTTGGAAACATATCTGAGGTGCTTTGCCTTTGAAAAACAACACCAATGGGTTCAATGGTTACCCCTCGCCAAATGGTGGTACAACACTACATACCATACAGCCACTCGCATGACTCCCTTTGAAGCAGTATATGGACATAAGACACCTTTAGTTCTCTCATACTTACCAGGTACCTCGAAGGTCCAGGCGGTTGACCAAACACTTACCGTTTGAGAGGACATCCTCCATACCCTTAAAGAGAACTTGGTCATGGCACATAATAGAATGAAGCAGCAAGCAGATCAAGGTCGCTCTGAATGTCAATTTGCAGAAGGGGATCAGGTGTTTCTGAGACTGCAACCATATAAGCAAACTTCCCTCAAGGCCGAGCATTGTCAGAAACTAGCACCCAAATTCTATGGCCCTTACACAGTTCTCAAGCGTGTGGGACAAGTCGCATATCAGTTATCTCTGCCCAGTCAGTCGAAGCTACATCCTGTTTTTCATGTTTCATGCTTGAAGAAGGTGATTGGAACCAGGTGCCAAATTCAAACCAACCTTCCAGAGTTAGCTGAAGAAGGTTCCATTTGGATACAACCATAAGCAGTTTTGGACCAGCGTGAGTGGCGCCTGCGTCAGAGAACCATCAAGGAAGTGCTAGTACAGTGGAAAGACATGACTCCAGCAGATGCCACTTGGGAACCAGCTACCATTCTACAACAGTTTCCACATCTCAAGCCTTGAGGACAAGGCTATTTTTAAGGGGGCGGACATGTTAAGGTCCTAACCCACACATAGGTATATCAATGTATTCGGATGTAATAAAGTTCAATATTAATAAGGCCTTTCAGTAAAATAGAATAAGGTGGATGTAGGAAGACCTAATAGAAGCTTCCGCTTCTAGAAGGATCTTCCTCTAGATGCTTCTCTTAATAGACATATTTAGTATAAATAAGAGGCAAGGGTATGAGAACCCTAGCTTGGAGATTATTGTAACAGAGCGCTGCTCGACTGGAGGTTGCCCCCTCGAAGAGGCCTGTGAACATTGCTATCTAAATCAAAGTGTTATTTCTGTTTCTATTTCGTATATCATTTCTGTGTATTGTGAAGATTATGCTGGATATTTTACTGTCATTTTGTCATTTCTAGCATTTCATTTATGTTCTGCATATTTTATATATCTGGTATCTTGCATCATCCATGATCTGTTTTTCTTCCCATATATTTTCAAAGATAAACAAGTGTTTCTCAGGGTCTTCTGCTGTCTCTCCTCAAAATTCTGGTAACTGAATGGTGGGATCATGTACTTCCATCTTGAATTTTGAACTACTACCTCTGTGTGGTGTAGAGACATGACTAATGCTTCCTGAATTGACTCCCCCAGTTGTTGTTCCTTGTGCAGATGTACTTCCTACTGTCTTCCCTCTCCCGAAATCCGGTTGTCTAAATGATGGTGCTCTTTTTGGTGTGTTAGTTGCACATGGGTTTATGGGTTCCACACTGACATTAATATGGATAGGATTGATTCCTTATATTCTCACTCTTGGACCTCTCATCTTCCTCTCATATGTTGCATGCAGGATTTCCTCAATCTTCTCCACAAACCAGAGATCCTCTACCTTCTCTTCATCACTTTCCAAGCCTTCCCTCACATCTATGGCTCTCTTCTTGGTGTTCACCTTCTATTGGTAGGGTACTCCACTGCACGTCTTTCCATCTACCTCCATGATCTGCTTGATCTAGTTGTCGTCCATCATGATTGGGTCCAAGCCCTCCTCCTTATTTACTTTATCCCCTTCTCCTTCCATCTCTTCATTTTCTATCAGTGCTTCCACCCTTCTCCCATGCATGAAGGGGAGTTTAGTTGTTCAACTCCATTGTCATTACACCCTTGTTATATAATAATATCTTAATGGAAGTATATAATGATCAGAGGTACCTGCCTCGAGGTCCCTTCAAGAAGTCTTGTTCAGCTACGCTATACGATTTTGTTGTATCTACTTCAAACTCTGTGATAAATCTGACAATAATGTTGTCTAACCAAAAATCTACTATGTGTGTGAATTTAATATCAACTCATTGTAGCTGCGTTATCTCTTCAGCATTCCACTCTAGCTATCTGATCTGATTCATCGGATGATTTTATTTCAATCTCTTGATCCACTCCTACAATATATGTGGGAAATCATAGAAAAATACTTCATGCAAATCAGTGAATACATACTTGTCCAGATACTTGCACAGTGTTTTTGGAAATACTAAAATAACTGAGAGGGGGGGGGGGTGAATCAATTGTTTATGAGCTTAAACAATATTATACCTTTTAAAATATTATTAATCTTCCTTCAAGTGATCATCAACAATATACAACATATGGAAAGTAAAAGTAAAGACCATCAGTCACACATAAATTACACACAGAGACAGATTTTCATGAGGAAACCCATAAAGGGAGAAAACCTCTTCTTCTTCAAAATGATAGGCAGTCTTTTTCAGTTATGTACATCATTTACAATTGAGCACCAACTCAGTGTGAGGCCGCTACCTCTGTTTTACAAGCTGCAACTTGTTTGAGAGCACCAACTCTATGGTCTCTCTAGCACCCACTAGAAGGAAGAACCAACTCCTTGAATATTCCAACACCAACTGGATGGAAGCACCAACTTCCTGAATGTTCCAGCACCAACTAGATGGAAGCACCAACTTCCAGTTACACATGATCCAACCTGCATAATAGAGAACACTAGTTCTCCCTTGCACCTCCCTGCCACCCTGGTTTCTCTAGCTACAACCAGATGGAAGCTACAACTTCCTATGTTCAAGCTCCCACTTGAACCTCTGAGGACAAAAGTACTCCCGAGTACCTCCCAACCTCCCTAAAACATAAATGGCTAAATAAACATTCACTTTACAGATAAAACATGTCTTACCAATATTTCTTTGTTCTGTAAATCTGGTCTTCTGCACACTGTTCTGCAGCTCTACTCTTCCTCTGTCTATTCAGCAGGTATGCTCTGCATCAACTCGTGCTCTCATTCTGCTCTTCTTCAAATATTTGTTATTACACTTTTCATTTCATCTCACCCTTCACATATGCTCAATCTCCTCCTATGCATCCTCTTCATATCTATTCTTACAGTTTCATTCTTTTTCACTTACAGAACGACCAACCCGACACAGTCTATTTCATCTTATTTTATACACACGAACACGACGGTTCAACTTCCCAACTCCTTAGGCAAAATGTCGACAACTGTCTAAGCAACTGAAACACCAACTGAAATGCTAACTGATTTGTAATCATGAGTCTGTTTTTCTAACAGATTCCAAACTCAGGAGTTAATCTGTGAGAAAGAACAGTAACCCTCCGATCTTGTTCAAATTGACCTGCACCGTTGGATTGATTCCATGGGATCTTGCATTCATTTCGACATTTTGAAATTTGGAAATTCTGTGATGTAGGTGAAGCTTCGAGATGGAGCTCATATCAACGATCCATGTTCTTGGTGATCCGACGGTCCTGATCTTTTCGCGATCTCGCATCTCGTTGTTCCTTAGATGGAGGTTCTCGTCACTCCAAGTCGCGATAGTCGAAGCTCCGAGATGGAGCTAGATCAATGATCCACATTCTTGGTGATCTGACGGTCCTGATCTTTTCACAATATCACATCTCGTTGTTCCTTAGATGGAGGTTCTCTTCACTCCAAGTCGCGATAAGCGAAGCTCTGAGATGGAGTTGGATCAACAGTCTAGAATCTTGGTGTATTGACAGTCCATATATCTTCATGAATTCGCATCTTGCAGTTTCTGTGATGAAGGGTCTCATCACTCCAAGTCACGATAGCTAAGACTGCAAGATGGAGTTGGATCAACGGTCAAGATCAAAACTTGATTTGACGGCTAAGATCTTTTCGTGAATTCGCATATTGCGAGTTTGAGCCTCTTTCCTTTGAATTTCCTGACCTGCAAAACTCCGAAATGGAGTCTTTGTGGTGCTATGATCTTTCGCCACATGTCCTCTTGATCCAACGGACCACAACTATCATATCTCCCTTTCAGCTTCACCATATCTAATGGATATTGGTCCTTCGTACTTCCCCCAGATCCTACGGCCCAGATCTTCTTGCGATTTCGCCACTTCGCCGTATGAGTTCTCGACACCTTCAAGTCCCGATCTACGAAACTCCGATAAGGAGTTAAATCAACAATCCAGATTCATTCTTGATTCAATGGATGCGATTGAATCGTGATATTGCATATCACGAAATCGGGATTCCTGATGTCAATAATCTTTGTCATGTCCAACTCTCGATCCTCGATGCCTCTCCATTGACTGGAATCAGCGGTCCATATCAAAGCTTGATCTGACGGCTCAGATTGCATCATGATTTCACAAATCATGATTACACCCGATTCTCCTTGTATTTTAAAGAGTGTGCAGTTTATCCTTGATCCAATGATGGTCGGACCCTGCGCTCGGATATGATGACTGATATCTGTCTCCCTCTTCAATGATCAGAGATTCTTCTTCAACCTTTCACTCATTCACTTCCTTTGATCATTCACTGCTTTCGATCATTCACCTCTCTAAACTTGTCTTCTATTTTCCTGTCATCTTCACTGTTGCCATCAATGACAAGCATTCGCTGTTGTTAACTGTCTGTTAAATATTTGCCAACAATCACCCCCTTTGGCATTGATGGAAATACAAGCACCCGCATGCATTTGGATCTCCTCTTCCTCTCCCGAACTCTTTCCCCCCCCTTTGACATCAATGTCAAAGAAGTAATATTCTTCCCTTGATCTGTTGCAAAACATACTCCCCCTGTCAACTATAAGCATCTTGGAAATACACCAGATATTCAATAAGTACTCCCCTTGACCAGGTGCACATATTAGACACAAGAGATTATAACCCCTAATTTTTGACGAAGATATCCAAAAGGGGTCGTTGCTAATGGTTTAGTAAAGATATCAACAATCTGTTCTGTAGAAGGTATATAATTCAGTTGAACAATCCTGTTTGTAACTTGTTCTCTGAGAAAATGGTACTTAATTGGAATATGATTAGTCTTGGAATGAAGAGCAGGATTCTTGGAGACACTAATGGCACTGGTGTTATCACAGTGAATTGGAATGGGATTAGTGTAATTTACCTTCAGATCTGCAAGAGTTTGTATCATCCATAAGATTTGTGTGCAACAAGTAGCAGCAGCAATGTATTCTGCCTCTGTAGTGGATAATGAAATAGATCCTTGCTTCTTACTAAGCCATGCAACTAATGAGTCACCCAGAAAAAATGCTCCTCCACTGGTGCTTTTTCTCTCATCAACACAGTTTGCCCAGTCGACATCTGAATAAGCAATTAACTGGAAATTCTGATTTCTAGGGTACCACAATCCATATGTCATTGTTCCCTTCAGATATTTGAATATTCTTTTAACATCTACCAAGTGACTTTGTTTAGGAGCAGACTGAAAACAACCTACCATTCCAACAGCTTGCATTATATTAGGACGAGATGCTGTGATGTACAGAAGACTGCCTATCATAGAGATATATGTTATTTGATCAACATCAGGTGAGGTATCATCTTTACTCAGCTTGCAACCAACCACCATAGGTGTGCTAACTGTAGAGGAATCTTCCATCTGAAATTTCTTCAACATCTTTTTCAAATATTTTTCTTGAGAAATGAAAATTCCTGCAGAGCTTTGTTTTACTTGTAAGCCAAGAAAATATGACAATTCTCCTATCATGGACATTTCAAATTCTGTTTGCATAGAATTATAAAACCACTAGACAGATGATTCATTAGTACAACCAAAAATAATATCATCTACATAAACCAAAACAACTAGTAAATTATCACCTTCAGACTTAATGTAAAGGTTATTGTCAACAGTGCCTTTCTTGAACCCTTTTTCTTGTAGAAATTTGTCTAGTCTATAATACCAAGCTCGTGGTGCTTGTTTTAGTCCATATAAGGCCTTCTTCAACTTACAAACATAATTAGGATTGTTTGTCAATGAGAATCCTTCAGGTTGCTCCATATATACTTCTTCCTCTAGATCTCCATTAAGAAA
>ML861395.1:29082-43676 GCA_009831015.1 Picea engelmannii | reverse complement strand
TTGAAATCATCTTAACACAGCATTTATAATAATATGCTTCTATTCGGGAAAGTACATGACAGTTTTTATACCTCCAGTCATATTCCCTGATATCATATCTGGAGGTTTCTGCATATCAACCAAGCCCTGTACAAGAAAATTCAGGCTTAATGTTTAGCCAACAGAACACCAGGAATGGTTTTCAGAAAGAACTTGGAAAGAGTAAACATGGTAATTAATCATATGTGAACTGACTTCACAAAAGGCTTTGAACTTATACCTTACATAATGTCATTTGCAAGAGAAAAGAAATAGGAAAGCAGACAGTAAGTATGTAGATAAACCTTTTCACTAATTCATAGTGTTTAAACCTATGTTGCACTGGTTTTCAGGATCAGGGAACGGCAAGGACAGGGGAACACGTCCCCAGGACGGCTAGAGCACACCCCCAAATTTTTCAAGGGATGGTGGGTTGGGGACGGCAATAATATATATATATATATATACAGAGAGAGAGAGAGAGAGAATAACAAATATTAAAAAAAAAAAATCACCATAAACAGTTGTAGTTGCTTGTAAGCTTAGTAGTCTATATTGTATAGTATCATGCATAGCCCTTACACATACAAGTTCTGAAAAAGTTCATGCAAGTAAGAAAAGGGCCAAGTGACATTCCATTATCGGCACCTAGACATGAGTAAAATGCAGTTTAGCTTTACTTAAGCGTAACTATTTGCATTTTGCAATAAGGTCCATGAAGGGTCTATGAGACAAATGCCTGTCTCTAAAACAACTTTTCTTCCTCGTATTTGTTGTTTATGATGATTATCTTCCCTTCTCAATAGGTTCTGCAGATTTTCACAGCTGTGTTGAAAACCACTACCAAGCATAAATTAAACTCTTAACTAATATTAATATGAAGAGTAAAACAATGAAAAGTACTGCACAAAAGAAAGTGAAACAATATGAGGGAGAGGAATCAGTTACATTACATTCCTGCCTTATGAAACTCAAAGGGCTCCTTATATACAAAATGTTGGTAGTCTCGGGCAGAAAATAAAATGTAAACTACCTTCTGCGAGGCCAACTTCATGCCAACCTGACAAATTAAAGGACTAGCTACCCGTAACCCATATAATTACAAAACCTATGCAACACATATTAGTATATACATTATAGTCTACTTCTTGTTAATTTGAAAAGAATCTGAAAGAAAAAGAATTGCCTAAAATACTGATTTTTCGAAAGAATTGGTGTAACAAATGGTTGTCGATTGGGGGAAGGCTGACATTGGTTAAGTCAGTTTTCGAAGAAATTCCAGTGTTTCGGCATTATTTGGCCTACATATCTATAGGTGTCCTGGAAACAATAAGGAAAAAATGTTTCCAATTTATGTGGACAGATAGAAAAGAGATGGGGGTATTCCTTTAGTAAAATGGATGAACATAGCAAAGCCTAAAGAGGATGGAGGTTGGGGTTTAAAAAATATTCATTTTTTTGGAAAATCATTGGCAGCTAAGAGTCTATGGCTAGTATCAAAAACTGAGGGTTTGTGGAAGTAGATAATGGAGCAGAAATATATAAGACCTGGTTCTTTAATTGATTGGATTAGGAATCCAAGGAAGATTGTATATAATGGATCTTCTCATTGGAAAGCACTTGTCCAAGCCTATCCTGTGATTGGGCACTGGTTGTTGAAAAATGTAACTCGGACAAGAACTTCCACACATGTTCAATGTGAACGTGCAAGAAGTAGTTCGAGATATTTCTATTTTTGAAAAGTAATTCTATTTTGTAGTTCACTTTAGTAAAAAAGTGAAAAGTCTTAAGTTTAGCAGTTGAGTCTAAAAAGTGTATTTCATGCATGCATGGCTTAGACCAGGAGTAATCTCAAAAATAGATTAGCATTTTGGTTTTGGTCTCGGCTAAAAGTATAAAGACGGGTCAAGAGAGAGTTCACAGTTGAACAATTGGGCAGATTAAGTGACCGAGAGAGAGAGAGCAAGGATTCAAGCAGAGGCGAATCTGGGTAGTAGGCAGTTCCGTACAGGTTGTTGTATAGTTTTGTACAGTCATACGGGACAGTTCCACGCGATCGTATGGACAAGTGGTATAGTTGTCCATAAAATCGGCCATACAAGCTGTACTTCTCAGGCAGGTCGCTTTGCTCAGCTCAGAGTGATTTAGGTATCCGTGCAGCAGTTGTTGTTTGGAAGCTTGTGTAGGTTTCCTTGTAAGTTTTTTGAAGGAATGAATAGCTGATTTTGAAGGAGTAATTACCTATGTATGTGTGAAATTGATTTTATACTTCCGTTATTTAATTTCCAGCTATCGGGTGATTGATGCTATGGTCTGAATCTAATTTCTGCATTAATTAAATTCAGCAAGTTATTTGTTTAATTGAGATCATAAGGACTTTAGTCACCTAGGCTTGGAATTTTCACATGGTATGAGAGTTATTTCTCTTATTGAGATTATCAAGGATTTGCAGCAGTAATCTATTGCAGGGAATAACGGCCAACAGTTAGAGGGTTTCAAAACTAATTTTCAAATTTGGGAGTTTGTGCAGTAAATCTGAGGGTTACACACTTACTAGAAGAGAATGATCTCTGGGATATTGTCAAGGACATTGTGACTCCGCCTACAAATCCGCAGCAGTTGGCAGCTCACAACAAGAGGGAAGTGAAGGCCAAGCGAATGATCTCGAATGCCATAAAGGATCATTTAATCCCTCATATATCCGAGAAGAAGACAACAAAGGTGATGTCCGATGCTCTGGTAAGTCTCTACCAGACTGAGAACATAGACATGGAGATGATATTATGGAACAAACTCAAATCCATAGAGATGACTAGATTATACTCAGTCACCAGTTACCTTATGAGGGTCACACAAGTTCGTGATCATCTTGCAGTGGTTGGGGAGAAGGTCGCAGATACAAAGCTAGTTAAAGTGGCACTAAATAGATTCCCAACTTCATGGGAACCATTTGTCAAAGGTATTTTCTCAAGGGAGAACCTCCCTGACTTTGAGAGGCTTCAGGGTCATTGTATCTAGGAGGAGACTCGGATGGAGTCAAAGGCCAACAAGAAGGGTGGTGATGAGAACCTAGCTCTATTTGGTCGGTCAAATAAGGGTAGAGGTGAAGGACCCAACAAGGGTAAGGGAGAGAGTGAGGAGTCAACCTCACAACCAAGAAAGAAGGACTTGAGTAGAATCAAGAGCTTCCTTTTCATAAGAAAGGTCATTATGCATCACAATGTCCAAAGAAGAAGAAGGGTAAAGGGAAGCAACAGCAAAAGCATGTAGCAACCTCTGCAAAAACTCAAATGAGCGAGTTTGCTACCAAGTTTGAAAAGGGTTTCTCGTTGGTATCTTGCCTTCTACCAGCATGATTCCGAGGAATGTGTGGTATGTGGACAGTAGAGCATCTCAACATATAACATCATCCTAGCAGTTGTTTTCTAGTCTTGCTTCTTTAGACTAGAAAATAATTGTCAGGATGATGCCATATGTCGAGATGATCCACTGAGGAAAACAACTGAGGTTGACTCCTCACTCTTTCCCTTACCCTTTCTTGGCTGGAAATAAATAAAACAGTGGAAGCAATTGAAAACCAAATTTCACACATGCACACAGAAATTTTGCCCTTCAAATCAACTTCTCATTAAAATAATATTAAAGCTTACAAGGGCCCCCTAACTACGAAAATGGCCCACTAAGGAAAAATACAAATTATAGCAAACCTGGCAAATCTTCCATTGATGTTACCCCTATACGGCTCTGTACAATTTGTATGCGCCCCGTATGGCCTACGCGACGCATACACCCATGCCTATGCACTCTATCTGTCGCGTACACACGCGTCTGTGCCTTATGTCCGTCACATAACATGTTCTATGCCTTTTGTCTGACACATACACACATGCATCATGCACACAGAAATTTTTCCCTTCAAATCAGCTTCTCATTAAAATAATATCAAAGTTTACAAGGGCTCCCATACTGGGAAAATGGCCCACTAGGGAAAAATACAAATTACCGCAACCCTGGCAATTCTACCCTGAAGAAACCCTTCTACTGAAGTTGCCCCTGTACGGCTCTGTACAATCTGTACGCGCCCTGTATGGCCTGTGCGGCGCATACACTCGCGCCTATGCAATCTGTGTTGGATATGTGTTATATTCTTTGCATGAGTAGTAGTGTCGCATTTTGCCTTGGAAAACGTGTCACATTATTTGCATCGAGAAACATGTCGCATTTTTGGGCGGTTTTTCGGCACATGGTTTTTGCCGATGGTTTTCTATTTCCGGTTAAGGAATTAGGGTTGTTGACTAATCCAGGTCATTGGGTTAGGGTTTTGGATGTCGTTGGCTCCTATATGTATATTGTATTGTAAACAATGTAACACTATGAATGAATATAGAATATGCTAGTTTTCCTGGTTTTGGGTTTCCAGGGGAAAAATCTCTGTGTAATGTTTGTATTTGCCATTGTATATTTTCTGTTCTTTTACTAAAAATATGTTTGCAGTAAATATTGTACAAGGTTAAAATCTACAATCTATCTACCGTATACACTCACGTCTATGCCTTGTGTTCGTCGCGTACACACGCATATGTGCCTTCTGTCTGATGCGTACACACGCGCATATGCCTTTTGTCTAGCATGTACACTCACGTCTAACTGGTCTCCACGACGCGTACGGCTCGGCCCACCTGCAAAACAGAGTCTATTACTATACCATTATTTCCCAGAAATATGTCCTTCGATTTCTAGTTGCTGCTATTCTTCTCCTTGTTGCACTACCTGCAATTTCCTTCTTTGGACTTGATCTCTAGATGAAAGTTCTTCTCCACCTTTGCTGAAATCTCCTTGAATCATAGTTCTTTGTGACTCAACACTCTCACTGAGTTCTCCTTGTGTGAGCAAAAGTCCTTCTTTTCTCTCTAGATGTGTCTTTCCCCTTCACCTAGCCTTGCTTTTATAATCTTGAGTTTTGACTTAATCAAACATAACCCTAATCTCCAAAGTGAATGACCGTGGAGATTAAATCTCACCTCACTTAAGATCAATGGCTAGGATTCATTTAATTCACTAATGCTAATAACCTTAGCATTTCATTAAATTGAACTAGCTTTAATTGTAAAAAAACACTTTACTTTAATAATTCCTTTAATTAAAGTAAATTACTAAGGTTGAAGGCTTTGGATGACTTCCACATGTCTAGACACTAAGGACATGTGCGAAAGTACTTGTCCAATGCTACAAACATCATGAAGAATGATGTCTGGGACATAGTGCCAAGATTGGAGGGGAAGTCAATTGTTGTTAATATTTTTGGTGTAACTAAGAAAGATATTCTTGTATATTTGTTTTGGTCAAACCTTTAAAAGGTCATTGTAATTATATTGTATAAGTCGACTCAACAAAAATTATTATATTTTACTTATAATTGTAAAAAGCCCGACTGTGGCTAGTCAGCCCTGTTTTTATGGGTTAGTTAGGTCAAGAGTCGTGTCTCTTCAAGAGACACTTTTGAGTATAAATAGAGGATAAGTTCCTCTCATTTGGACACACTCACACACACTTCTCTTGTGTATCTTGGCGCACATAAGGAGGTCTAGCGCACAAGTCTTGGAGACTTGTTCTTTTGATGTTTTGGTCTTGGTCTTTCTTGGAGAGCTATAGCACATTATTGTACTGGTTGAAGGAATCTATATTGAGGATTTTGTTTGCTGGGTTTTCTCCCCCACGAGGGTTTCCCGGGATAAACTTTATGTTCTATTGTATCTGTGATTGTCTATCTTTCAGTGATCCTATTACAGTTGTTATTGGATTAAATGTTAAAAGAAGACAAATGTAACTGTGTAACCAGAAATTTAAAATTCTAACATGGTATCAGAGCAGGCTTGAATAGGAGCCAGTTGCAGGTCTAGAAGCCTAAAAGAGTCGTTTTTTCAATCTAGAGATAGTTACCGGACAAACCAAGACCATCATGAGGTTCACCCTAGCCTGGTGCACATATCCAGCAGACCAGTTTTTCAGTTTGTAGATGTTGCAGTTAGGGTTTCACCCAAACTTTAACGTTGATGTTTTTCAGTTTTCGGGGGGAATTTTAACGAAGCAAGACCACCAAGCAGCTCGCCCTAGCAGAGTGCACCTACTAGTAAGTTCAGATCTCTCTTTTGAGAATTTTCAATTGTGGTCATATTTTTGTGTGGTCCTAGGCAGGATGACTACAGAAACGAAGATCGATGAGAAGTTAGATGGAGCTGATAACTTCAGGGCCTGGAGGTACAAAATAACCCTCCTTGAAGAACATGATCTAGATACGTTCATCAAAGAAGAGGTTCAGGAACCTGAAGGAAATGAAGCTAAAGCAAAGCATAAGAAGGACATGGTAAAGGCAAAAAGGATTATTGCAGACTCCATCAAGGACCACCTTATCCATCATGTACCATCATTATCTTCTCCAAAGCAAATGATGGACACCTTAACTCGTTCGTTTGAAGGAAGCAACATCAACCGAAGGATGACTCTAAGAACTTAGTTGAAGAATGTGAAGATGCAGAACTTAGAATCCATTCACTCCAACTTCTCAAGAGTGAATCAAATCAAGGAGCAGATAAAAGCCATTGGTGACTCAGTAGAAGGAGAAGAGATGGTGATGACCACCTTGAATGGCCTCCCAAGGTCATGGGATGCATTCATCCGAGGGATTTGCTTAAGAAAGAAGCTTCCCAAGTTTAGTAGGCTTTGGGAAGATTGCAACCAGGAAGAAGCTAGGACAACAGCAAGAGAAGAAAAGATGGAAGATCGAGATCAAGACCTAGCCGCCCACACTAAGAAAGGAAAGAGCAAGAAGGAGCACTGTTCACCCAAGAATTTTAAGAAGGGTCAAAGAGACAACTCAAACATCAAATGTTATTGTTATCAGGAATTGGGACACTTTGCTAGGGATTGTCCCCTCATTAAGAAAATTAAGAAATGGAAAGGAGGTAAGAGGCATCAAGCTCACATAGTTGAAGATGATAAGCCTCCCAAGAAGGTTGCAAAGCAAGATGAATCAAGTGATGAGGATTATGTCCTTATCTTAGCCCTCACATGCATTGTTACTCATGGAAGCAACACTTGGTTGATAGACAATTGTGCTTCCAAGCACATGACAGGTTATGAAGACTCCTTATCCAACCTTGTTCATAAAGATTCACATCACAAGGTAAAAATGGGTGATGACTATCAATACCCAATCAAAGGAGTCGAAGAAGCTTCCTACAAGTTAAACTCAGGCAAGCCAATGAAGATGAAGGAAGTTCTCTATGTTCCAGGATTACAGAAGAATCTTCTCTCAATTTCAGCATTGGATAAGAAAGGATTCAGAGTAGCATTTATTGATGGTCAAGTTCTTAGGGATGACCTTTGATGATGCAGTAGTGATTGGAGTTGAAGATGGAGGACTTTACAAATTAAAAGGACAATCAGACTCCGCAATGGTTCATGATACTATAAATCCCAGTGAACTATGCCATAGGAGATTTGCTCACCTACACTACAAAGCCCTTCCAGTTGTGAGCAAGATGGTGACGGGTCTACCAAAAATCCAAGCAGAACCAGATGGTGTGTGCAAAGGTTGTGCACAAGGCAAGAACGTGAAGCACTCCTTTCCCATTAGCAATAGCAGAGCCAAAGGAGTTTCGGACATCGTGCATTCAGATTTGTGTGGACCGATGTCGGCAGCTTCACTAAGTGGGTATGTATATTATGTATCTTTTATTGATGATTACTCACGTAAAACTTGGATTTATTTGTTTAAGGCAAAGAATGAAGTTTTGGCAAATTCAAAGAGTTCAAGGCACTGGTAGAAAACTTGACAGAGTGGAAGATAAAGACCTTGCGATCAAACAATGGAGGTGAATTCACCTCAGAAGAATTCAAGGAGTATTGCAAGGAAGTTGGGATTAAGAGGGAGCTTTCTACTCCCTATAATCCTCAACAGAATAAAGTAGCAGAAAGGAAGAATCGAACGATCATGGAAGCAGTGAAGGCCATGATCCATGATCAAGATCTTCTTATGCATATGTAGGCAGAAGCAGCGAAGACGACAGTGTACGTGCAGAATAGAAGTCCCCACAAGGTGCTTGAAAACAAGACACCCGAGGAGATGTTTTCAAGAGAGAAGCCAGAAGTCAGCCATTTCATAATATTCGGCTACCCTGTATTTGTTCACGTCCCCAAGGAAAAGAGGACAAAGTTGGACCCTTCCGGACATAAGGGCATATTTGTTGGTTATAGTGACACATAGAAGGCTTACAGGATATACATTCCCAGTCGTCGGAAAGTGGAGATCAACCGAGATGTAAACTTTGATGAGAATGCAGCTTTCAGTAAATCCAAACAGATCTGTGCAAAAGAGGTACATGAAGAAGAGAATGAAGTTCCTAGAGTTCCAGAGACAAAGACAGTTGAACCAGAGGAATTCATTCCAGAGGATCATGGCATGGCAGAGCCTCAAAAACTAGCAGAGATGTCTTCTCGCAAGAGAAGACCAGCATGGGCACAATAGCTTATCAGAGATGCAGAAAGAATTGGTGCCCCAGAGAAATCTTCCAGGGAAAGTATGAAGTCGAAGCTGTATTCCAGCTACCTGGCATACTTGTGTGACATAATGGATGCAGAACCTTACTGTTATGAAGAGGCTATAGAAGAACAAGTATGGAAAGATGCCATGGCAGAGGAATACCAGTCCATTATGCAGAGTGATGTATGGGATGTGGTTCCCAAACCAAAGGAGAAATCTGTGGTGAGTTTGAAATGGATCTACAAGACAAAGCACGCAGATGATGGCAGTATTGAAAAATATAAGGCAAGATTTGTGCCGCGAGGTTTCTCTCAAAAGAAAGGGATTGACTATGAGGAGACTTTTGCTCCCGTAGAAAGATATACCTCGATCAGGACTATACTTTCATTGGCCGTTGTGATGAAATGGAAGGTGCACCAGATGGATGTGAAGACAACCTTCTTGAATGGTGAAATAAAAGAGGAAGTTTTTGGAGCAACCACTTGGGTTTGAGACACATGACAGGAAGACCCATGTGTGCAGGTTAAAGAAGGCTTTATATGGATTGAAGCAGGCACCCGTAGCATGGTATGGCAGGATTGACAGTTTTCTGATGAGCTTGGGTTTTACCAAGAGCAGTGCAAATCCTAACCTTTACTTTAAGGTTAAGGATGGTGAACCAGTGATTCTACTATTGTATGTGGATGACCTGTTTCTAACAGGTGCAGAAAAGCTCATCACAGAGTGTAAGAGAAAACTGGCTGCAGAATTCGAGATGAAAGATTTAGGAATGATGCACTACTTCTTGGGACTAGATGTATGACAGAGATCAAATGGGATTTTCCTACATCAAGGAAAGTATGATGTGGAAATCTTGAAGACGTTCGGGATGTTGGACTGTAAGGCCATGGCTACTTCGATGGAATCAAATCTAAAGTTGTTACAGGATACAACTTCAGATATTGTGGATTCTACCTTAAACAGGTAGATGGTCGATTCGTTGATGTATTTGACGAACACAAGGCCGAACATATGTTTTGCTATGAACACCCTAAGTTAGCATTTGGAGCAGCCCAGGCAGGTTCATTTGGTTGCAGTAAAACATGTGTTGAGGTACCTTTAGGGTACTCTGAATCATGGTCTCTAGTATGGATCTGACCATGAGTTTGGATTGTATGGATACTCAGATTCAGATTGGGTCGACAGTATTCCTGACCAGAAGAGCACTTCAGGAAACTGCTTCAGCCTTGGCTCCAGTATGGTCTCGTGGAGCAGCAAGAAGCAGTCATGTGTGGCATTCAGTACGGTTGAAGCTAAGTATGTGGCAGCATGTGCAGTGAGCAGATAAGCAATATGGCTTCGGAAGCTGTTGTCTGGGTTATTTGGTCTCGGATTGGAGGCGTCTTGCATTTGGTGTGACAACCAGAGTTGCGTGAAGTTGTCAGAGAACCTGGTGTTCCATGACAAGTCGAAGCATATTGAGATCAGATACTACTATATCAGGGATATGGTACAGAGGGGAGCGAGGCTCTAGTTCGTGACTACCGAGGATCAGGTTGCAGACATGTTCACCAAGTCGTTGTCGAGGACAAAGTTTGAGTACTTCAGGGACAAGCTTGGTGTGGTCCCTCTTCAGAGAGAGTGACAGGTGGAACTCATCCAACATGAAAAAGGGTTAGCACTGAGTCTGGTGGGTCTCATCGAGCATGAAAAAGAGTTGGCATTGAGAACAAATGAAAAATCTCATCCAGCATGAAAAGGGTTGGCACTGAGTCTGGTGGATCTCATCCAGCATGAAAAAAGGTTGGCACTGAGACAGGGGTGCACATGATCAGGGACTGATGCATTACAGGGTAATGGATGTCCTGGATACATGTTGTAGCTATTGAGAGCTACCCACAGACCTTGGATGCATTGTGTGAAGTCATGTTGCACCATGGATATTCGAGGATGTATAGATTCGCATGTTCAACAGTCAATAGATGTGAGCTCATGTGGTATCAGACTTGGAGTCTATGTATGGAAAGAATACATTCCTAGTTAAGAGGGAGTGTTAATATTTTTGGTGTAACTACGGAACATATTCTTGTATATTTGTTTTGGTCAAACCTTTAAAAGGTCATTGTAATTATATTGTATAAGTCAACTCAACAAAAATTATTATATTTTACTTATAATTGTAAAAAGCCCCATTGTGGCTAATCGGCCCTGTTTTTATAGGTTAGTTAGGTCAAGAGACGCTTTTGAGTATAAATAGAGGATAGGTTCCTCTCATTTGGACACACTCACACATACTTCTCTTGTGTATCTTGGAGCGCATAAGGAGGTCTAGCGCACAAGTCTTGGAGACTTGTTCTTCTGGTGTTTTGGCCTTGGTCTTTCTTGGAGAGCTATAGCGCATTATTGTATCGGTTGAAGGAATCTATACTTAGGATTTCGGTTGTTGGGTTTTCTCCCCCACGAGGGTTTCCCAAGATAAACTTTGTGTTCTATTGTATCTGTGATTGTTTATCCTTCAATGATCCTATTACAGTTGCTATTGGATTAAATACTAAAAAAAGATAACTGTAACTGTGTAACCAGAAATTTAAAATTCTAACAATTGTGAGTTCCAAGTGGCTCTACAAGATCAAGCACGCTGCAAATGGCAGCATTGAGAAGTTCAAAGTGAGGTTTGTGGCGAGAGGGTTCTCCCAAAGAGAGGAAGTGAACTACGAGAAGACTTTTGTTCCAATCTGTAGTGTCCCCCACCTATTGATGAAGAGGGTTGGAGAGACTCAGTAGTCTAGTTGTCCCCACTAGACTATAGTCTCATGCATTATGCGAAGAAAGTCAGCTAAAAGCCATCAGCTAAGCACAACGTTATATTATTGAGTTGACTTTGAAAAGGAAAGGTAACTAGGGGAAAGAAAAGAGCACGTGAAGGAAAGCTAGGAGTTAACCCTAGGGGTTAACTAACTCAACAGAGAAATAGAATTGAAGTATAAAAGAAAGGAAGGGCGCACTTCTCATTCACCTTTGGATTATTATTGCATTTTTCTTTTGCGCTCTTGAGCACAAACAATTTTGAGGGTTTTGAGAATACAAACCCTAGAGATCAACTCGATGGTGAAAGATCCCACCTCACTTGATCCAAGCTTGGTCTCAGGGATGCAATACTCCACCTACACCATTCTACAGCAGCTACAGGTACCATCAATCATTCAAGGAAGAAGCAGGGCGTAACCTTGGGGGGTTTTAGCAAGGAGGGTGTACCATTGAAGGGAGAAAGATTCATCCAGGAGAGAGAGGAGGTTTTTGGATTATTGGTCATCTGAGTTTTCTCTATAGGACCTCAACCATCATTCCTAGCATATTTGGAGAGAGGTTTAATTGCCAATTGATTTTCTGGAGCTTGGCAATTGTTGGAGAGAAGGAAGGCGCATTGTGGAAAGAGATCTAGTCAGTTTGGAAGGGAAGTTCTTCATCTTTCAGCTAGAGACTTCACCAGGGGGTTTGTCTAGCCCCGATCTACATTTCCAGCCAATTGCATAGCATTTGGAGGCTCCTAGCCAGGAAGCCGAATTATTGGGTCTTTGCAGTCTTCAGGAGGGCGCAGTTCAGTTTGGAGTTTCAGTCATTTGAGGAGCAGATCTTTATATTTTAGTCTGAGATTTAGGAGGGGGTTTGTCTTGCCCCGGTCTATCATTCCATACAGTTTCAGAGCATTTGGAGGCTTTCAGCAGCAGGGTCGAATTATTGGGTTTCTATAGCGAGCCAGGAGGGCGCAACTACAGCCAGGGGGGTTTGGACTTGGACCTTGGAGGGAAAGAAGTTAATCTTGTATTGATCTTCAACTTATTATCTAGCCTTGGGAGTCTTGTATCTTCAGTCTTGAGCATTTTGTAGTAGCACTTATTCCAGCTAGAGGCTTTATTTGATATTCTTCCAGATCTGCAAATCTATTGTACCAGGTTCTCTATATTATCTAAATAAAGGTCAGATCTGTGTTATTTGGTTCCATAACTGGTGTCTCTTGTTAAATCTTGTACTTCTTTATAATGCATCTTCGGATCTATGTCCATATGCTTTGATAAACAAATATATATAAACCCTAAACGCAACTTCATGAGCAAACCTACATATATACATCCAAACAACAGTAGCCAGTGAGCAGTTAGTGTTTCCAGCGAAAAAATTGGCTAGGGAACATTACAGTGGTATCAAAGCATTGATCCTCCCAGCCAGTGGGGGTTAGTGCATGCAGAAGTTTAGTGGCGTTTACATGGGCAGGCGTAGGAAACAGACAAGTGAGAGAGAGGCCGAAATGGAGGGGTCAGGTGAGGACAGTGAGCCACAGATTCTAGCAGGGTTCACTAAAGACTTGTAGCATTCCATAGACGTGACACAGAGCACCCTAGTGCATCATCTACAGGAGAACCAAGAGACAGTATGCAGGGGACAGGTAGAAATGACAAAGGCTCTGAGAAAGGTAAGTGAAAGCCAGGAGAGAGTGTCACAACTCCTGATGCAGAGGCTAGAGAGGCTAGCAGACCTCATGGAGGGGCTAGACATCAACAGGAATACAGCCCCCATTATCACACTGAGGGACAAAGCTATGGAGGAAGTGCACCCCAGGGACAGACATACAGCAAGACCACCCTAGACCCTATCTACCTTCATTCTTGGATAACCAGACACAGCACAACAAACAAGATGAGATTGAGTGCAATTTTGAACAGTATGCCCGGGAGTATAACTCGTTGAGCGCGGGGATCCAAAGGCAAATCACATTAGAGCAGTATTGTGGGATTAAACTCAGGGGTAAACCCAAACCATATCACAAGAACAACTATGAACTAGAGCGCAGAGCAGGTAAGACGGAAATCCCATACTTTGATGGATCTTCCAAGGTAACTGCACAAGCTTGGGTGCAAAAGCTTGATACCTATCTACAACTGAATCCCATGAGGGAGATGGATGCCATCAAGTTTGCCACCATGTACCTGGAGGGCAAAGCTCATGACTAGTGGTACCATGGGTTGACCACACTAAGCCACAATCAGATCACTGCTTACACAACGTTTACACAAAGGCTTATTAACAGATTTGACCAAGGGGATCCAGAGCTACATTTCAGGGAACTCACCCAACTCAGGCAGACGGGAACACTAGAGATATATATAGAGGTGTTTCAGAGGATAGCAGTTATGGTACAGGACATGTATCAAGCGAGACTCGTGATGCTCTTGTAATGTCCCCCACCTCTTGATGAAGAGGGTTGGAGAGACTCAATAGTCTAGTTGTCCCCACTAGACTATAGTCTCTTGCACTAAGGGGAGAAAGTCAGCTTAAAGCCATCAACTAAGCTCAACGTTATAATATTAAGTTGACTTTGAAAGGAAAAGTAACTAAATGAAAGAAAAGAGCACGTGAGAGTAAGCTAGGAGTTAACCCTAGGGGTTAACTAACTCAACAGAGAAATAGAATTGAGGTATAAAAGAGAGGAAGGATGCACTTCTCACTCACTTTTGGATTATTATTGCATTTTGCTTTTGGGCTCTTGAGCACAACAGTTTTGAGGGTTTTGAGAATACAAACCCTAGAGGTCAATGTAACACCCTGTTTCCCCCAGTCTGTAAAAATAATTATGCTGGCCAAGAACTGTGGCAAACTCAAAGATGTGAATGTGTGATTTTGAATGGACCTTAGTATACAAGGTCGACGAATGTAAAGTAACATTATGAATATATATATATATATATGTTGCAGGACTGTTGGGAGGGGGATGTTGCAGGACTGTTGGGAGGGGGATGTGCTGACAAGAGACCATGACAGTTGAAGAAAGGTGGTGGAAGGCACCTGGAATGGTGGTGTTAACTTCCACCGAAACCAATACCGTATTTGGTCTTCACTGGCCCGGAGAACCAAGAGTGGCTCGCTGGCCCCGAAATGAATTACTCACTAGGATGGTAGGTGAAGAGGCTCCTCATGAGTTAATGAGGGATGGGGGTGAACTGCCCATCCGTGGAGGCCTCAAACCTGACCACTGCGGGGAAATTCGTGCCACACGCAA
>ML861395.1:0-11528 GCA_009831015.1 Picea engelmannii | reverse complement strand
TTGCATCACCTGGTGTTTTTCTGATAAGTGTTATATCTTGTATCTTGAAATTTATATGCTAACATGTATGTTCATAGTCTGTGCAATTATGAATGGTTTCAGTATAAGACTGTCTGCATGGTGTTTTGATCAGAAATGATGGTTGCATGTTTTTATTGGAAAGACCACGTATGGCTTATGTTTATACATACATATATATATATATATATATGATGAACTAATACAGATTTTCAAGTCTGCTCTCGGGAGATTGTTCCTGTGTTTGTCCTACCTGATGCCTTGGATAGATTTCCCCACGAAGGCACCCTTTCGAGACCACTCCCTTACCTTCGAGAAGACCTTCTAGTCTGGTCTTCAAAAGCTGGTGTAAATTACCTAAGGACCCGAAGGAGGGTGTTATAGTTTAAGTCTTAAAATCTTGCACGAGGGAGAATGGTCCTTGTAGACCTCAACATTTTGCATTTCGGTACCCGAAATACCCAAGGGCGAGTTCCCTTGCACTCACAAGCCCCGAAACCCCGACTTGTGAAACCCCGAAATATTAGCGTGGGGGTAAATTAAGAGTTTTCAGAGTTTCGGCACCCAGAGTATCTAGCTGCGAGTTTTCTTGTACTCGTGAGTCCCGAAACCCCGACCCGCGAAATCCCGAAATGACAGCATGTGGTTGTGTTAGGACCTTTCGGTGGTTCGGTACCCAGGATACCCTCCCTCTTGCTAAATGCACGAATGAGATCCTTTCGGAGGATCTGAGGTCGGTTACGACCGTAAAATTGAATGAAGGAACGCAGGCGATAATGCCTCGACCCCTTTTTAACCTTCGCAAGTAACGAAGAAATCGAGACCGTCGATCCTAAGACCCATGGGAGTGCATGGACCGTCCAGTTGTAGAGTACACGTGGCGGCCGGTAAGCGTTTCGACACCCGGGGGACCTGAGGGAAAAAACCCTTGTCCTCACGACTCGCGAAATCCAGACATACGAAACCCCGAAATAACGGGGCATGGATAAGTTAAAGTGATTCGGTATTTCGACACTCGGGATACCTAGAGGTAAGTCCCTGGTACATGCCAGTCCCAAAATCCCGATGGGTGAAATCTCGAAAGGACAATACAAGGACATATTACGATATTTCGGCATTTCGAAAATCAGAATACTCAAGGGTGTATTCCCTTGTACTCGCAAGTCCCGAAATCCCGACTTGCGAAGTCCTGATAAGGCATAGTGTGACTTGAATCTACATTTTGGCGTTCCGGTACCCGAGACCCCTAAAGGACAGTTTTGTTTTGTGTGTCTACTAGATGCAAAACCCCGAGATGGCCTAGTGCGCATACAATCTGACACTTCGGTGTTTCAGCTTCCGAAGTGTCAAAGGGCATGAACCCCTTGACGTTTTATAACGCGAAATCCCGAAAGGAGAAACCCCGAAATGAGCTTAGAAATGAATATCGGTTTCGAAGTTTCAGCTCCCGGGAAAACCTAAGTGCGAGACCTCCTGTCTACGCATATCCCGAAATCTCGGCATACAAAACCTCGAAATAATAATAGCACGGATGAGGTAGGGTGCTTCGGTATTTCGATACCCGGGATACCTAACGATAAGTTTTCTTGTGCTCGCCAGTCCCGAAAACCCGGTTTGTGAACTCCCGAAATGGGTTGAGCAACATATATATATGTGTGTGTGTGTGTGTGTGTGTGTGTGTGTGTGTGTGTAGGATTCGGAGTTTCGGCTCCCGGGAAAACCTAAGTGCGAGACCTCCTGTCGTCGCATACCCCGAAATCCCGATGGAGGAAACCCCGAAACAGTGAAGCATGTTTAGAATTGGCGTTTTCGAAGTTTCGACTCCCGAGAAATCTAGATGTGAAACCTCCTGTCATCGCATCCCCCCGAAGTTCCAGTATGCGAAATCCCGAAGGGTAGAGTGCCCGGACTTAACCTGGGTCGCTATTAATCGTGTTAAGCGGTTAGATTCTTTTCGGATTTCGACCCTTCAGAAGACAATAGAAAAAGGGAAATACATGCGTCGCGACTTTCCCGAATCGCGAAAGCCTACGAGCACCTTCCCGATAAGACCGGTGGCCATAGTCGTCGATCATATGAGTGCAGTTAAAGGATAGCAGGGTCTGTATCAGGTCTCGTAAGGATTCACGAATTCTGTTCATCGGAGACAAGATGAAAAAGGCCAAAAAATATTGAATTTCGTAGTGGGTGTGTTACAGTCAACTCGGTGGTGAAAGATCCCACCTCACTTGATCCAAGCTTGGTCTCGGGGATGCAATACTCCACCCACACCATTCTACAACAGCTATAGGTACCATTAACCATCCAAGGCAGAAGCAGGACGTAACTTTGGGGGTTTTCAGCAAGAGGGCGCACCATTGAGAGAAGAAAGATTCGATCCAGGAGTTTGAGAAGGTTTTTGGACTATTGGGCACCTTGGTTTTCTCTGCAGGGCCTCAACTATCATTCCTAGTGTATTTAGAGAGAGATTTACTTGCCATTTGATTTTCTAGAGTTATGCAAGAGTTGGGGAGAAGGAGGGCGCACTAGGGAAATAGATCTAGTCAGTTTGGAGTTGCAAATCTTCATATTTCAGCCAGAAACTTCACCAGGGGGCTTACCTAGTCCCAATCTACATTTCTAGCCAGTTGCTCAGCATTTGGAGACTCCTAGCTTAGAGGCTGAATTATTGGGTCTCTACAGTCTTCAAGAGGGCGCAGTTCAGTTTGGGGTTTCAGTGATTTGAGGAGTAGAACTTTGTATTTCAGCCTGAGACTTCAGGAGGGGGTTTACCTTGCCCCGATCTATCATTCCACAGAATTTCAGAGTGTTTGGAGGCCTCCAACAGCAGGGCCGAATTATCGAACTTCTACAGCCACTTCTACAGCCAACTAGGAGGGCACAACTTCAGCCAGGGGGGTTTGGTCTTGAACCTTGGAGGAAAAGAAGTTAATCTTGTATTTTTCTTCAGCTTGTTATCTAGCCTGGGGAGGGTAGTATCTTCAGTCTTGAGCATTTTGTAGCAGCTCTTATCCAGCTAGAGGATTTATCTGATATTCTTCCAGATCTGCATATCTATTGTACCAAGTTTTCTATATTATCTCAATAAAGGTCAGATCTGTGCTATTTGGTTCCATAACTGGTATCTCTTGTTATCTCTTGTTCTTCTTTATGATGTATTTTCAAATCTATGTCCTTATGCTCTAATGAACAGATATATAAACCCTGAAACTTAACTTCATGAGCAAACCTGCATACACACATCCAAACAACAGTTGTTAGTGAACAGTTAGTGTTTCCAGCAAAAAAATTGGCTTGGGAACATTACAGCTCTTCACAGAGGGGTTGATGGAACCCTTAAAGGGTTGGGTAAAGGCTTTCAAGCCTATCAATTTACAGGATGCCATATGGAGGACAAGAGATTTGGGATCAGCAGCAAAGTCTAGATTTACCACTAGACCACGTCTAAACACATGAGGAAGAGACCAAAGACCTCCCATGAACCAAGGGGGAAGAGACCAAAGGCAGTTTGACAAAGGAAGGGATAGAATGGATGAAACCACTAGAAGGGAATTGAGGAGGAAGCAATTGTGTTATACTTGCAAAGAGCCTTGGGATCCAACACACAAGTGTATGGGCAAAGGCAAGGCACACTACATTGAAGTGATTTCTGATGATGAGGAAGATGAAGGTTTTGGCCACCTGCAGAACATGGAGGCAGACACCACCAAAAACGCAAAAGATTAAGATGCAAGTCACGGCCTTGCAACAGATGAGAAGGTAACATTGGCATCCAACAGTGGGGTACCCAAATTCAACACCTTCAAGATGAGAGGGGTGTGACAGGGACAGAAAGTTTTAGTTCTCATTGATGGGGGTGCTTCACACAACTTCATTGATTCAACCCTACTACAAAGAAGACACATGCCCACTGTTGAATTTGAAGGATTCAGGGTGGAAGTAGCAGGGGGGCGCACTATGCCCTATGACAGGTATATTCTGGGGATGAAACTTACATTGGGTAGGCATGATCTGGCACAAGACTTCTATGTGATCGACCTTTGAGACACTAATATCATCCTTGGAGTTCAATGGCTTGGTAGGCTAGGGCTAATCACTACCAACTACAAGACCATGGAGATGTCTTTCACAGAGGAAAATGGGAAAATGGTGGTTCTTAGGGGCATGACAAGAAACACACCTAGGGTGGTTACAGCAAAGCGCATGGAGGCCATTTTCAGTAGAGAAGACATTGCATATGCTGTCGAATGTAGAATATCAATGCGGGTGGATAAGAAAGGGGAGACTCATTACTCACCAGAGATTCAGAGAATCATTAACAAGCACAGCAAAGTCTTTGGACCCATTCCACCAGGAGCACCACCAGATATGGGGTTTGAGCACATCATAGAGTTGGAAGAGGGAGCAAAACCTGTCATCACCACTCCCTACAGGCACCCAAAGAAATACAAAGATGAAATCGAGAAGGCTATTAAAGAACTGCTAGACATGGGCCACATTAGGCCAAGATCCAGTCTCTTTGCATCTTCAGTGGTGCTAGTGAAAAAGAAGGATGGAACCATGTGCATGTGCATTGATTACAGGGCTTTGAATAAGAAGACAATCAAGAACAGATACCCCATTCCGAGGATTGATGAGCTTCATGGGGTTGTATACTTCACAAACATTGACTTACGCTCTGGCTATCATCAGATAAAGATGAGGGAGCAAGATGTACCCAAGACTGCTTTCAGATGTCACTATGAGTTCTTAGTGATGCCTTTTGGGCTGACTAATGCGCCAGCCACCTTTCAATCTTGCATGAACCATGTCTTCAACAAGCAATTAAGGAAGTTCCTCTTAGTATTCTTTGATGATTTGTTGGTCTATAGCAAGACTTGGGAGGAGCATATTCAGCATATAGAACAGATTCTGGCTATCATGGAAGGGCAATCTTTGTATGCTAAGGAATCCAAACGGGAATTTGGAATGACAAAGGTCCTTTATTTAGGACACATCATTGGGGTGAAAGGGGTATAGGTACAACAAGAGAAGATACAAGCTATACTTGACTAGCCCACACCTAAGACCCTCACAAAATTGAAGGGGTTTTTTGGCATCTGTTGCTATTAAAAGAGGTTTGTCAAAGGCTTCTCACAGCTTTGTGCACCTTTGACCGATTTGACCAGGAAGGGAGCATTCAGGTGGGGTCCAGAGGCACAACTGACTTTTGACAAAATGAAAAAAGAGATGAGTACGTGCCCAGTCTTAGCTCTACCAGATTTCGCACAACCCTTTACAGTGGAGTGTGATGCCTCCGGGGAGGGCATTGGAGCAGTGCTTATGCAGAATAGGCACCATATTGTCTATGAAAGCCGAAAACTAAGGGGTCCTGAGCTTCTCTACACCATCTATGACAAAGAGATGTTGGCCATCATGCACGCATTGGCTAAGTTCATGCAATATTTGGTAGCGGCGAAATTTATATTAAGGATAGATCACAACAGTCTTAAGTACTTTTTGGATCAAAAGGACTTAAATGAGAGGCAACAGAAGTGGGTTAGCAAGATACACGCTTATGACTTTGACATTGAGTTTGTCAAAGGGAAGAATAATGTGGTGGCAGATGCATTATCCAGGAGGCCATCAGTTTATGCTATGACCAATATCTCAGTTGACTGGAAGGCCCACCTTTTGGTGGAATACTCAAAGAACCAATTTGCATGTCAATTAATGGATGGATAGGTACAAGATGACAACTTCAAAATTATGGATGACATCATATATTACAAGGGCCGAATCTTCTTGGTTCCTGAGTCAACCTTTAAAGCCAAGGTACTACAAGCATGCCATGATTCATCAATGGCAGGACATCAAGGGTTCGTCAAGACGTACAGACAAATAAGGGAAAGGTTCTCTTGGAAAGGTTTGAAGGAAGATGTGATGCGCTACATCAAGGAATGCACTACTTGTCAGGTAAACAAGGATGAGCACACCTATCCCACTAGATTACTCCAACCACTGCCCATCCCTGAGCACAAATGGGAAAGCATATATATGGACTTCATCATAGGATTGCCTAAAGCACAGGGCAAAGATTGCATTTTTGTGGTGGTAGACAGGTTAACCAAGTTTGCACACTTTTTCTCCATTGCCACAGACTACAGTCCAACTCAGGTCGCAAATTTGTTATTTAGGGAGGTTTTCAGATTACATGGTCCACCCAAGACCATTGTGAGTGACAGGGACAGCAGGTTCATGAGCACCTTTTGGCAGGAACTATTCAGGTTGGTAGGTACGGCTTTAACACTTAGCACCAGCTACCATCCTCAAACTGATGGTCAAACAGAGATAGTCAACAAGTGGGTGGAAGGCTACATCCGAAATTATGTATCAAGGCAACAGAAGGCATGGGTTAGGTGGCTTCATTTGGGGGAATACTGCTACAACACCACCCATCATATGTCTATTGGTATGACACCATTCAGAGCCTTGTACAGTTATGATCCTCTCTCCTTTCTGGAGATTGTCTTTGGTGACAGCAGGGCCCCTTTGGCTCAGGATTGGATTCAGCAGAGTCGAGATATACTCAGAGAACTAAAGGACCACCTGCAAAGGGCACAGAATCAGCAAAAGGTTCAGGCAGACAAGCACAGGGTGGAGAGCACAATTGAGGTTGGTGATTTGGTTTACTTGAGGCTTCAACTGTACAGACAGGCATCCATTAAGAGAAGTGGAGCAGAAAAGCTCCAACCCCGCTCCTTTGGACCATACAGGGTCAACAGAAAAGTAGGGGTCATGGCATATGAGCTTGATCTCCCACAGGGCAGCAAAATACACAACGTTTTCCATGTGTCATGCTTGAAGAGAGCCATAGGCCAACACATCATTCCTATTGAGGAACTACCACCCTTAGATGAAGAAGGGCAACTGATACTGATACCAGAGGAGGTACTAGAAGTCCGGGAAAAGAAGTTAAGGAAGAGAAGCATGGAGGAATACTTAGTTAAATGGAAGAACTTACCTATTGAGGATGCTACCTGGAAAAGTGAGCAGGTGTTACAGGAGACAGGTTCAGAATTGCTTGTGGGCAAGCAATTTCTAGCAGGGGAGACTGTAATGTCCCCCACCTCTTGATGAAGAGGGTTGGAGAGACTCAGTAGTCTAGTTGTCCCCACTAGACTATAGTCTCATGCATTATGGGGAGAAAGTCAGCTAAAAGCCATCAACTAAGCACAATGTTATATTATTGAGTTGACTTTGAAAAGAAAAGGTAACTAAGGGAAAGAAAAGAGCACGTGAAGGAAAGCTAAGGGTTAACTAACTCAACAGAGAAATAGAATTGAAGTATAAAAGAAAGGAAGGGCGTACTTCTCATTCGCCTTTGGATTATTATTGCATTTTGCTTTTGGGCTCTTGAGCACAAACAGTTTTGAGGGTTTTGAGAATACAAACCCTAGAGATCAACTCGGTGGTGAAAGATCCCACCTCACTTGATCCAAGCTTGGTCTCGGGGATGCAATACTCCACCCACACCATTCTACAGCAGCTACAGGTACCATTAATCATTCAAAGAAGAAGCAGGGAGTAATCTTGGGGGTTTTCAACAAGGGGGGCGCACCATTTAAGGGAGAAAGATTCGATCCAGGAGAAAGAGGAGGTTTTTGGATTATTGGTCATCTAGGTTTTCTCTGTAGGGCCTCAGCGATCATTCCTAGTATATTTGGAGACAGGTTTGCATGCCAGTTGATTTTCTGGAGCTTGGCAAGAGTTGTAGAGAAGGAGGGCACACTGTGGAAAGAGATCTAGTCAGTTTGGAGGGGTGGATCTTCATCTTTCAGCTAGAGACTTCACCAAGGGGTTTGTCTAGCCCCGATCTACATTTCCAGCCAGTTGCATAGCATTTGGAGGCTCCTAGCTAGGAGGTCGAATTATTGGGTCTCTGCAGTCTTCAGGAAGGCGCAATTCAATTTGGAGTTTCAGTCATTTGAGGAGCAGATCCTTATATTTCAGTCTGAGACTTCAGGAGGGGGTTTGTCTTGCCTCGATCTATCATTCCATACAGTTTCAACTTTCAGAGCATTTGGAGGCTTTCAGCAGCAGGGCTGAATTATTGGGTTTCTACAGCCAGCCAAGAGGGCGCAACTTCAGCCAGGGGGGGGGTTTGGACTTGGACTTTGGAGGGAAAGAAGTTAATCTTGTATTAATCTTCAACTTATTATCTAGCCTTGGGAGGCTTGTATCTTCAGTCTTGAGCATTTTGTAGCAGCACTTATTCCAGCTAGAGGCTTTATTTGATATTCTTCCAGATCTGCAAATTTGTTGTACCGGGTTCTCTATATTATCTAAATAAAGGTCAAATCTGTGTTGTTTGGTCATAACTGGTGTCTCTTGTTATATCTTCTACTTCTTTATAATGTATCTTCGGATTTATGTCCATATGCTTTGATAAACAAATATATATAAACCCTAAACGCAACTTCATGAGTAAACCTGCATATATACATCCAAACAACAGTAGTCAGTGAGCAGTTAGTGTTTCCAGCGAAAAAATTGGCTGGGGAACATTACACAATCGCCAGGTACACTTTGATTAGAGCAGTTATGTCCTTGGTTTCATTTATGGGATGGAGGATACATCAGATATATGTGAAGATAGTTTTCCTTAATGGGATCATTGAGGAAGAGATGTACACATTAGGGTTTTGAGGTAAGTGGTAAGGAGTCCCATGTGTGCAGAATTAAGAAAGCCTTGTATGCTCAAGCAGGCACCGAGCACATGGTATTACAAGATTGATGGATATCTGCACAGTATGGGCTTCATCAAAAGCAAAATAGATCCTAACTTATATTACATTTTTATTGAAACAGATCTGCTCATTTTGGTGATGTATGTAGATGACTTGTTTTTTACAGGTGCAAAGCAGACATGGCAGCTGAGTTCGAGATGAAGGACATCGACATGGTGCATTACTTCTTAGGTTTGGACGTTTGGCAGAGACCAAGGGAGATTTTCCTTGGGCAGGGTAAGTATGCAGTTTAGATTTTGAAGAGGTTTGAAATGGAGGACTACAAACCTATGGCCATACCCATGATCACTAATATGAAGAAGGTGACAACTTCAGATTCAAAATTGGTGGATCCCGTGTTGTACAGGCAGCTGATAGGTTCTTTGATGTATTTGGTCAACAACATGCTAGATATATGTTTTGCAGTGAAAACATCGCAATCATAAAACATAAAAGGGGCAGTATTATACATAATATTGGGAATATTCGACAACATAGAAAGCTAATAAATGCAAATAATGTTTGAAATGTAATATATAGTATACCTTTGCTTTGCAATAGAGTACAATGAGAAATACTAAGACACGGAGACATAGAAACCCTTGATGTAATTTGTTTAACTGAAATATTTGGCTGCTCTTGAGTTACAAAAATACAAATTGGAGATAAAGGGCAAACTGCAGCAAGGTCTTTAGGGATGTTGAGTTGTAGAAAGAGAGACTTACAGCAACAACAAAGCCCCAGTTGGCAATAGGACCCCAGAAATGAGTTGTTTTGGGGCCTACAGGACTGTTCCAAAAAGTTCGCAATGCTGCCATCCCTTGATTCAACTGTACTTAAACTACCCTGAAAGCACACAGTTTAGCAGGCATTAACACTTTAATTGATGCTTTAAGTTTGGCAGCCTCATTTTGTACGATACAAAATCTAACAGAATATCAACTCTTATTTTAGTATTCGGTTGAAAACTTTTCACCAGATGATGTCTCTTGCAAAACAGTTAAAATTAATACAAGCAGAATATGGTAGTATTAATTGCAGAATCCACCACCCGATTGATTAGCACAAATTCAATTGGCATTTGAGTCAGCTAAATTTTTAATAAAATCTAATGATAAACTCTAGCAAGCTGTGCCAAAATGAATGTGAGCAAGGGCCACTCTCAAACTGAGCCAGCCAATTGATTGCACATGGCTTACAGGCAAAGTGCTTTTAAGTGATAAGGTCCCGATCAACCCAGTAAAGTCCTCATCAATCCTTCTAACACAAAGCCAATCCTACAGATGCGATCCTTATCAACCCCTGTCATATTGAGATAAAATAGTTTTGACAAAATAACTTTAAGTATTAAAAAATACCTTGAAGTGTATCCCGATCTACATTAAGAAGAAACTAAAAGCTGCCAAATCTGAGACAAATCTCATCAACTTCTCATTCAAAGATTATCTTAATTGATAGGTATGTGTGAAACGGCCTGAAATCAACCGGTTTTGGTCATTTCTGAAGGTAACTCTCACTGATAGTTTTAACTTTTAAGGCTGCAGTCAATACTTTAAAGTTTTAACCGTTGGCAAAATTACTAATGGGCAATTCTTTCTCTCTATTACTGTAAAAAATTTAAACTAAGCTATGTGTTGTGAGATTAAATTATGATACACAGAAACAATTTTCTGAAATGTAACTATTAATGTAATTTAAAGGGCGTCTTCAGCTGCACATTAAATTAAGATAAATTTCACACGATTGAACCACTGCTTTGCACAGGACTCTAGAGCAATTCTGTTAAAATAAGTCGGAGAGTTTGACTAAAGTATGTTCTCTTTTCTTTCATCACCTTAAGTAACTGATCACCTGCTTCATAGACATTAGAATTTAAGTTGTGGCCATTTCACAGGGACCCTATTTCTCCAGATAAAATCGATTAAAAACTTTCTAAATAGATTTATAGTAACCAGTCGCCAAGTGGTTAAAGTAGATCGTCCAAAAAATAGCACCGAATTGAATTCGAATCCAGTTACTTCATATTAACAGAATTCCACGGCATGCTACTCAAATAAAACTTATCTCAATTTAACAAGCAGTGAGAAATGCCCATTGCCCCTTCTATCTGAAAACGTCTAATGATATACAGGACTGTAATAAGATGCGCTAAGAAATGTTCAAAAATCGTAGCCGGAGGCTTCATTGAGAAAACCCATTTGACAGAATCCATCACAATTAGCCTAATTTATCTGCGGATGCAAAGTAAACTCTGAGCCTACGCCTGGAATAAGCAATGCCTATGTTTAAGTGCCGAAAATAAAGTGACCTGCATTCTGAGTCAACTGGGTCTTAGATCGATGGTAAAGAGGGTGCTTCATAACCCAGTTGAAATCCCCCGGAAACATGTTCACCCAACATGACCCATCATTCAAGAGGGCCGACTTATCTGCTTAAACAATCTGTTCCTTGCAGATAGTGCAGGTGCAAGCCCTGAACGAATTTGACAAAATAGATCAGTAGCATCTTCTCAGCAAAAATGATTTTGAGTTTTTGATCATGGAAAATTTTGGATATTCATTTTAGAAGCCGGCCTACAGTTCATTGTAATGTCCCCATAATGGGGAAGGGCACACTTGTGGCAGCTGTAAATGAAAAAATATATAAAATTTCATGATGGATTTTCTATTTCTAATCACAGATCTTCTCGCTTTGGTTCCCGGATGAAGTTTTGCAAAAGATTTGTAATGTGATAACCGAAAA
>ML861392.1:9806-24182 GCA_009831015.1 Picea engelmannii | reverse complement strand
TATAGCGTGGCCACGGGTATGCTGGTAACGGAGTTGGCAGGCCACAGAGGGTTAGTTACGACAGTCATTGTTGTACCTGTCAGTGGCCCCATGGTTAAAATTGTTTGCCAATGCTGGACATGCATCTTTGGATGCGACATTGCGTCTTTGGGACTTCAATTCTATCACGTTACTCCAAACTGTGCAGGTTGCCCATCCTGTTGTTTCTTTGGTAATTCGAGACATTTTGAGTCCATCTATTCACAATGATGCAAAGAAGCATGATGTATATGCGTTTTTGTCAGTTGAATGGAAAGAAAGGCACCATGACTAGCTTGATAACTGGGGTGGCCGTGTTATGATAACCTGACAAAAATGAAAGAAATCAATGGTCACTTAAGATGGACACGTAAACCAGAGTTTCTGGTAGTTAGCCCCTCTGGCAGTTTTGTTGGAATGTCAGACAACCATACACTTCGTATCTGGAAGTCGCCTATTGAAGACATTGAGAGCGTCAAAGAGATTAAGATAATGTTGTTGCACCATACAAAGGGCTTGTCCACCCTAGCATTTCATCCGAACGATACAATTGTTGTTGGAGGGGATGTAACTAGAAGAATTTTGATATGGAGAGGGGTTTGGCAGAATGCATTTACATCAGAAAAAAATGTTGAGAATGGTGGAAGATCCATAGAGATGTCTAGTGTGAAGGCTCATGATGATGCAGTTTCTTTGACAACATGGCATTGGCATCAAAGTGAATGTGAAGTGAAGTTTTTGTCTTTCTCCTCCGATGGCGCTTACTTGTACTCAGGTGCAAAAGAAGGTGTTGTTGTGATATGGCAGGTAAGGATAGATCATGAACCCAATATCCAAAGCCGCAACTTCCAAGTGTCAAGGAAGGGATGACGAGGTGTCAAAATGTTTAGCGACGGTCTAACGAGCCAGCAATGCTTATGTCAGTCGTAGAGTGCCAGGAAGACAAACCGCTTCAGATTCTTGGGAGACAAAGAGTTTTATTTTTCTGTTTAAAAGACTGATGTATGTAGCACCAAGAGGGGGGGGGCGCATGAGCGCAGCATTGAAAAAACTTCTTTCGAAGAGAGTTTCATTGTAATGACTGAGTTTTTGTAAACCAGACTGGAGTAATAAAGATGATTTTTGCTTGCGACTATGAGATTCATCACAGTCGATTTCTTTCAACATGTTTTTCTTCTTTTCAGCTGTGTTAAATCTGTTTGGACTGCATTTATGTGTTCTTTACTCGCAGTTGAAATTGTCTTTACCATCTCTTTATGTCTTCCTTAATCCATCACGACTGCATTACATTTTGTTTTCCTCTAACCGAAGTGCTTCGTTATACTTTAGTACGACCACTACTATAACGAAAGGATTTGGGTTTTCTGTAATTGTTTATTGCCTTTCCTCTGCACCAGCTATCAGCTGTGTAAGACCAATCTGCATTTTCAGAACTCTGCATATATCCTTTGCTACATGGGCCTTTCCTTTTTCTTTTCGCTACCACATCATGATTAATCAAAACGTTGAAGGATAGACTTACTTTGCCTCACTTTCCGCAAGTTATTTAATCTCTATTATTGTCTCTTTTCTTCGGTTTTCATTTGACTCCAGGCCCAATGGACCTTCTCCTTGGTTTAACACCCAAACTCCAAAAATCCAAGACCATCATTTACCCATAAATTTGCCCACCTTTTTCATGCTACTTAAATTCCTATTGTGACACAGTTCGAGAGATCCCTCTCGGGTTGGAAGGGGCAGCTCCCAATCCAAAGTGGTTCAAGGTTGCCTCGGGATTGATTTGTTGCGGCCCATTTCAGTTTTGAGTGTCAACATTTTTGGCGCCATTGTCGGGGATAGAGGAAAAGGTTATCTTCCCTGGGATACGACAAAGTTCAGATCTATCTCTTGATGGTGAACAAGGGATAGACATTAAATTGACTATGATCATTCACCTGACGACTCCTTGGTTCGTAGACTCTACATGATTTTGTTGGCGACTCCACTGGTCTCAAATGTCGAGCTTGTTTGCTGCTCGAATTGTTGCAAGGTTTTCTCCTCTGGACTTTGCAGATGTTTATGGCTTTCCAAACACTGTTCCAGACATTAAAATTTGGGCAGATATCCTTCCTAAATTTGGAGAATATGAAGACGACAATCTTGGTCAACATTTGTTTGAGTTCCACAAGCTCATGGAGGAATTAAATGTACATCATGAAGATGTCCTCATGAAATTGTTTATGTTTTCATTGGAAAATGATGCTAGACTCTGGTATAAATCCTTACCCCATTCCAGTATTCCTTCATTGATATGCTTTCACACACTTTTTCATCAACACTGTAAGAGGATATACTCTGCTGAAATCCTTTTTGAAGATTGTTGTGATACAAGTCCCCTTAAGGAGGAGGAAGAAACAATAGAAATTTCCCGAGTTGATGAAAATGAACAGTATGAGGAAGAGTTGGCTCATGAAGATGCTGGATCTTGTGAACTTACTCAGGTATTTCATGGAATTTTACAGGAAGTTAGTGAACCTATTTATGATGATTTCCTGCCAGAAGATCAGATTGTAGACTCTGCCTTGTTTCATGAAAAAGATATGGTTTCCATGTTTAATGATCCTGAGCATCGTGAATCAGAACATAGAGTAGTCTTGGATGTTCTAATACCTCAGTATGATATGTTTTTCCAAGACCCTTTTGCTGATCTTTTGGATTCATTCAATGGAGGAATAAGCTATGTCATGAATGTTTGGTCACAAGAATTGATGAAAGGTTTGCACATCCATGATCACTAACAGATCAGATGGGGATTGTCAACTTCCTTTTTCAGCCTGCTCGAAGAAAGTGTAAAAAAGTTTCAAGCAAGTAGGCAATTATTGGATTGGCTTCACTGACATTTTCGTATCATTTGATTCTAGAAATCTTTCAGTAGTTAGGGTAGGTGATGTATATAAATAAGCTTGACTTCAAGCATTAGATTGCAACAATAGTTTCCAATATGTTTTCAGTTCAGTTTTGAAATCCAGTATGGTTTTGTTATAAGCATTACGACTCCATAGCCAAATGGATGAAGGCACTTGGTCTACGGTTCCTGGCACTTTCAGCAAATCACCATCCCTAGTTGGAGCCGATGTTGTAATAGATATTAAATTCGACTATGCTGCCCAAGGTACCTGGTTTTAAAAGATTTATTGTGGAAAATTTTGCAACAAGGTGTTACTTCTATAATGTTCTTGACAACACATAATTTGCATCCCGTCCAAGGAAATGATATCATCCAATGTCCTCTACCGGGGCTCCAATCTCTGATTGTTCTGGATGACGTTGATGATGCTGAGAAAATCGAAAGCCTACTAGATATGAATGCAGTGGGATGCATGTAATATCATACTTGCGATAGAGGCATATGAGCGGTGTTGGCAAATTGATCTAGACTCTCACAATGCTGGTCAAATGAGGGTGAAGATGATAAGCTTTATATTTCACACAGGGAATGGGGTAAATGGTTATGAATCTCTATCCTCAGTACACTACTTGGGATAATCCTAAGAACCCTGAACGATCACTAGTTATTGGTTATGTATCATCGGATTACTTCAACATTCAGTCTCATATTTCATAGAAGCGCCTCTTGCATGCCATGATTATAGAAATTACGAGGTGGTTGTTTATTCTGCAGTTGTTAAGGAACGATTCAAATGATCACTACGATTATCTCTACCTACCAAAGATAAATAAAATTACAATGCATGATCATATTAGGCACTTGGCGAGACATATCGCCAGAGAAGAATCTGGTGTGCTCCCACCGCATAAGTCACTATGGCTCAACTGCACACAAAGCATCCAGAATACTGTGACAAAGTCGATGGGCTTCTAGTATTTCATATTGATGATTTAAGAGCTTTGGCACCATTATGGATTTCAAAGACTGAAGAAGTACGGGAGGATCGTGCTCACTGGGCAACCAACATAATAGGGGACATCTTTGGTAAGGGATAGATCAGTGAGATGTATGGTTACTCTTTCGGTGCTGCAGATGTTGGACTCCGCCATAAAATACATGACGATTTGATGATTTATCCAGGGTATATTCCACGAAAAGGGACTGAACCTATTCTTTTACATTATGGTATGTTATTTACCGTTGGAAATTGGTCCTTTGATAAGCGAGAACATCGTAGTGATGACATTGTCTATGACTGCAATCGCCTTTTCCCTCCACCACCTTATCCCAAAGAGGTGAAAATTATGGAACTTGATTTGAACAAGAGGCAAGGCTTATTTCTTCTCATTGAATGCATTAACACTATCAATGAAGGCCTTATGATTCACCATGAATCACATGGATGCTCAAATCCATTTCGATCAAAATATTTGGATTTTTTGAAGAGGAGATCTTATTCCTTGATAATACACATCGAGAATGGACACACACAAAATGAAACCAAGAAGTTTCCAACTCCAGGATTCGGAAGGACATATTATCCCAAAATTTATACACTTTTCTCCACAGAGTGCTCTCCATATTTTGATTGGCAGACTGTAGGATTTGTTCATAGTTTCCATCTGAGTGGGTAGCCAGGTCAGGTTACACGCTTGCTTAGTTGTAAATATGAGAAACTAAAGACATACACAGGACATGATTTGGCACCTACCCATTAGGTTCCTTCAATGAGTCATCATCCCTTGACAGAGCGTGGACATCCTGTTTCAACTCCTTATGAGTATCTCATTGGTTGTGATAATGAGCTTGCACAAATTCACACAAGGTATCCAGAAGCATGTGACAACGTTGGTGGTGTTATTATTATGCACATTAATGATCTTTGAACTCTTGCACCATTATGGCTTCATAAACTAAAGAAGTTAGAGCTGACAGAGCGTTGGGCAACGATAATTATTTCAGGACATGAACTGTTCTGGCCTAACTGCATTGTGGCGTTCTGATTAAAAACAGTCGCGGTTATGTGAAAGCATTGGAGCCGCCTCCTCTAGGTCTCCCCAGGTGTCAGAACACCTGGCAGACAGAATCCGTGCAGACCAGAAATGCATCATCTGTCTAAACATAGACAATGTTCAGTAAAACGGCTGCCACCGGGTGTTGTAGGAAAATCTCCCTGCAGATAGGTAGATCACCTCTAAGGCTTGACCTTAACCCTAGACAGAAAAATGCTTAACGTGGACACTAACTTCCTTTCAAATCTATCTAAACTAATGCATGAGAAGGGAGGATAACAGAAGTACCTTTTAATCGACGTTTGTCCATGCATGCTCCGAGTTGCGCTCCAATCCTTTGCTCCTCGCTGAGGTCTATGGACAAAACAAGATACGACCGCTTCCTACTCTATTGACATTAGCTTGAAAACATATCTATCACTAAATGATAAGTTCATGTAACATCAAACACAAACTAGAAAGAAGCAGGCCAAGCGTGTCATATTAATGAGAATAACGACAACAATACTTACAATCATAGATGCGAATGCGACAGCTTCGTCAAGTCCTCTTCGTCTAACCCTTGCCTGAAAGATCCACAACCTGGATAACAACAACTTAACTGATCACTCTCCTTTGGCTGACTGTCAGTTTCCTCCAAGATCATAAGTTTCATATGTTCAGTTCTTCCCCCCTTTCCACCATCATAGAGCCTGTTTATATAGGTTAGGAGGGGTCTAACCTCTTGAGTTATGTTTAGAACCAGTTGGGGACCTTCTCCTTAGATCAGGGATCTTTTGATGAAACCGAGAATTCAAGCACAACTGTCTCCTAATCTTGAATGATCTCCCCCTTATTCTACTCAATGGGCTAACAATTGACCCAGGATAGGGAGTGCTCCCCCTAAAGGGGTATCAGAGCGTTGTAGTGCTCCTGGTGAGCCTTGGGGAAGCGCCAACGCTCTCAGGATGAGCAGTGCTCCTCCAGAAGGGCCTGAGGGGCATTATAATGCTCCTTGAAGCATGGCAGAGGAGCGTCAGCGCTTCTGCAGCTATAGTAGGGGAGCGTTCCCCTTCCAAACCAATGTTTCAGGGTCTCTTTTAGGTTTCAAGAGCTATTTGATTCCAGTAGGCCAGTTCTTAACCTTATAATTAGTCATGTGAGGTGTCATAAGTGCCTCCTTAGTGTCGTCATCATGGCATCATGTCTGAACATTGTTTGCGACACTAGTGATCAACTTGCAACACTTGCGAAGTTGTAAGGAAGATGTGACACTTACAACGACTGATAGGGACAATGCGACACTTATCCATCTGAGCAATTTTGACGTATAACAGAATGCCCCCCAAAGTATGAAGTCAAAAGATGCAAACTGATGACTGAAATGCTTTGTAGACGCTCGAGCAAGGGTATAGACTCAGAGAACCTGACGAAACCTGCACACAAACATCCAACAAATATCATGACATGTTCCGAAACCCAAGGAAGGCATACCTATGCTTGGATGATCAAGATTTTCAAGGTATGGCCGCCACAAAATACACTGCGGATCCATAATTGTATTGGTAAAAAGGGTACAGCCACCGGAGATACACTGTGGATCTATACTTTGATAACTCAGACTGATCGTAGCCACGAAGAATACACAGTGGATCTACGAGATGACAAGACATAGCCACAACCAATACAAAGTGGATCTATGTAACAATGTATGTGTTCTTTGTCCAAAAACTCCTTCACAACCTGGGCGAAACATATATCAAGGTGAATTACTCAACCTAGGGTCTTCTAACCAATCCCTGCGTGATACGATTCTAACCATGTGAATAGATGTCTTGGTGTCGAACATGGAAGAAACCACTTGATTACTGGTCAATGAGGTAAACCGTTAACAAGTGCGAGGGAGATCACCATTAATGTCAATGATTCCCAAGGTATCTTAGTACATTCCATCGAACATGAATAGATGAGCTGAATTCAAACATTCGTGGAATCATTCGATCAGAGGTCAATGATGTAAACCCACTGTCGAATGTGAGGAGGCCTGCCATTGAGGCATGCAGGTCCCAAAGTACTGATTAGTTTCTAAGTCTAACTCCCGAATAATGTGTTGAAGTCGACAGGAATAGACTCGTCGAGGGAGGGCCTTGATGTATCCCCCATCAACGACGCGAAACGTATATGAAGATGCAATTGGTAGGTCAAAAGAACATGGACTGACATGGGTTTTGAGACAAAATATTTGGGATGGTTGACTCTCGGAGCGGATACTTCCCTTGAACATTGAGGCACAATAGCAAAACATGACATGGACCAAAACTATGCAATGGATACTATGACTTGTGTCGGGTGACCCAAAGGAGTGAAAGGAAACTCAAAGGATTGGCTCAGTGCATAGGTTCAGCGAATTATGATATGTGCAAAGTGACAAAGTGTCGTGTTCAAGGGCGACTCTAAGAAGTGCTAGATGGTGTTCTCAAGAGACCGCTTGGCTTGCTCCTTTCAATTTTTCCCCCATCCAGATAGATGAGTACCTCTTTTTAATTTAATGAGCTCGAGGAGGATAACACATGCTCGATATAACTCACCTTTGGTAAGTCCCTCTTCCTTTGTTTAATGAACCGGAAGAAGTAAAGGTTCGTTCCCATATAGTCCTGTCGATGTGTGCTTTAACGAGTCCAATGACAGAAAACTCGAAGGTTTTGAGGGATTATAGAGTTTGGAAAAACACTTAAAAGAGAACTCTCTCATTTCCTTTTTCGTACATTAGTCCAACGAGACCGAAAAAGGGTTAAACTATCACTCGAAAGATGCCCTTTCTGACCTTTTAACGAGTGTGAAAGGAAGCAAGATCACTCGAAAATATTTTCATATTTAGAGAGTCTGAAAAGGGTTTAAAGGAGACTCCAGGGGGGTTCCTTTTTCGTGTGATCGTATCTGTACAGGTCCGAAAAAGAGATAAAAGTTTACCCGGTTGCGTTCTCATATTGTCGAGCTCGAGAATGAACTAAGACTATGCTCATAAATACGACAAGGCAGAAGATGTATTAGAACTGCCAATAAACTTGCGACGCCAGAAACTATAAACCAAAGATTAGTGAAGCCATTTACATTATTAGAGAAACCCAAAATGACCATACCTTATGAAAAAATGAAATTTTATAAATATGAATTGATTTGAAAAACTCATTTACCATTTCATTTGCAAGGATTTTGTGGAGTGTTGGAGAATCTCAATTGGAGCAAAACTTATTCTTCTCGCTGCCGGAGCTACGATTGATCGTTTCACACACCGTTCGAACCAGGTAGGTGTTCATTCTTAGCTCTTTCAATTGCATGGTTTCAAGTTGATTTTCATGGCATAATTAATTTAAAACACAAAGCCCTAGGTCGTCCATTTTGAACCAAATTGGCCTCCTTTTAAAAGTTAATAAAATGGGGGGAATTGTTCACGAAAATGTATTGGAAAAGAGTTGTTAAGATTCCCACACCCTAACAATTGATTAGATCGACCATTTTGACCAAAGAAATTTGCAAAAACTCCCCTCATGGGCCCACGCACCCCCTCAAAACGTTTTTCATTTTTACCATGTTTTAATCATTGTTTAGTAAATGTTTAAGGGTGTGGTGGTTAAAAATGATGATTGGTTACCTTTAGATGTCATGGGCATTTGTTTTCATGTTTTAAAATGCTTTTTGAAAATTGCCGAAATCACAAAAACGTGGGGAATGATGAAAATTTTGAATTTTAGTTTTGTAGGTATATTCGACAATCATGATCGAGTGGAAAGAGAGGGAACACGAGATGGATGATATAGCCGCTCTACAGAGTCCCCGTACGCGGGCCGCTCTAAGGGTATGTGGTTTGCTCAAGTTTTTCAAACTGCAAAAAATGAAAAGCGAGGTTCTACTGCTTGAGCACATTATTGGTCTTTGGGACATCACGGAACATGGATTCCGTATTGGTACACAACTCCTGACCATCGAGTTGGAAGATGTGTACTTTTTGACCGACCTCTCAAAAAGAGGGGTCCCCATAGCTTTTACAGGGCAGAGGGCATTACCTGAGCAGGTGGATGTGTATCTGGCACGTCATTGTGTTCCGGGAGCAAGGTTGGTAGGGGGCAGGATCTCTATCAAGGATATACGGGATCTGCGTCTTCGATCCATATTGTTTGCTATCACTAGCGTGACTGGTAGCACTAGTTCTCATTTGGCTTCGAGGTCATAGGTGGCCTATGGTGTTCAGTGTTTAGAGCCAACAATGTTCAACTGAAGTGCAACGTTCCTTCGAAATGTGAAGGAACAAATTTCTTGGTGCAGGAACGACCAAAAGCAGTTTGGCTATGGCTCATTCTTAGTCTCATTTTTCTTGGAACGTATCCCTCAGATGCAGCCTCAGATCGCACTGGCAGTACAACAAGTAGATGAGCCTCGGATGGAGAGGTGGACTAGCCTATCTCCGAGGTTAGTTTCGGAGTCAGAGTTCCATTTTACTGGTGATTTCTTTGCCTGGTTGAGGCGGCAGTACCTTTGGATTGAGGACTTTCCGTATGCTGATGTGGACTTCCGCGGGAGTATGGATTTGATTTTGCCCAAGGGGGAAGATTGGGATGAGTCAGGTAAGAGACTAAGTCGTACCTTGTCTAGTTTGTTTTTATGTTTTTAATGTATATGTATTTTTTTGGGTATGTAAGAGAGTGTTTAACAGATGTTTTGTCTTCAATGTGCAGACAAGGGAGCAGTGCGCCCAGCGGACATACCAGTGCCAGGACGTCGTGGCGGTGCCCCAGTTGTAGCAGACCCAACAATACTGGTGGTGGGCCTTCGGGAGGTTGAGAGGAACCTCCAAGGCCTTACGATGGGTATCCCTCCTCTGCGGAGGGGGGACGTGCCTTTGCATCTGCAACGACACACTGTAAGGGTGCCAGATAATATCAATTATCTGTTGAGGCATGTAGTACGCACAGTATTATGTTACTCACAGCACAACGTAGTGCGGGGAGATTAGAGTTTCCCCAAGATCGTGTTTTTTGTATGCCTTGTCTGGCGAAGTTGTATGGGTGGATGAGCCCAATATTTTTTTCTCTTACAAACTTTTTGATGTAATGTAAACATTTCAGTCACGCCATATATATATATATATATATATATATATATATATATATATACAGTTTCGATTTTTTATGATGCCGATGGTTTGTACATGATGATGTCTGTGATGTGTTTTAATTTACATGTAATGTACAGTTTTTTCTTTCCTTGAATCTTATCTGTGGGCTAAATACCGATCCATGATATAATTGGCTAACGAATCTGAAACACTATTAAGTTCTCTTGGAATGTGTCTATATTCAATGTAATCAAACATTCGTTCGAGACGACGAACTTGCAAGTGTAGACGTAGCAAGATAGGACTACAGATAGTGTAGATGCGGTTGAGTTGATAAACCACGAGTTGGGAGTCTAAGTAGATAATGATACGAGAAATACCTAGGGAGGAGGCTTGGGTTAATAGTCCAATGACAACGTGTTATTCTGCCATATTGTTGGTTGCTGGTCCTAAAAAGATGCCTCCTGAACTCACCACCTCGTCAAACTAATAAATAACCCATGTTGCCGAAGCAATGTTCCAGGTATGTCGGCTGGCGCCATCCGTGAACCCAAAAAAGATAGGAAAGGCAGACGTCATCTACGCATGAAAACACAGGCATAGCCATGAGTGGAAACGGTAAAGACTCGAGCACGTGAAAGAAAAGGCACACCAAACTAAAAATACAATAGTGTACAAATTACAAACGCTAGGTGATCTAGGCATAGTACTTTTTAAGGTAAAGCCCGTTTCGGGGCTCTCCCAAGGAAATTCCATCATGATCTACTAGTTCGTAAGCACCTCTGTGTAAAACACGCTTCACGATATAAGGACCGTGCCACATAGGTTCTAACTTTCATGTTCCCAATTTATCGTGTGCTTGGTCATAAACGAGGACTAAGTCTCCTTCTGCAAAGGTTCGAGGTTGGACAGATTTGTCATATTGACTCTTGATCCATTTCTGATGTGCCTCATTAACGAGAGCAACATCACGGCGTGTTTCGTCTAGCTTGGATAGGTACAAGAATCATTCTTCTTCCGCAGAAGTATGGGGCAGGAGTTCTAATTTCAATTTGAGTGACAGAATTTTGCACTCGATTGGTAAGACGGATTCAATGCCATAGACCAACTGGAAAGGAGTGGATCCGGTTGAGTTTTTCACAGACGTGCGATAGGCCCAGAGAGCGGAAAACAGTTGTAAATGCCACGATGTCTTGTTTTCCCATACCATGCGTTGGATCATGGTTTTTAGGACTTTGTTGATGGCTTCAACTTGTCCATTCACTTGAGGATAGTAAAGGGATGAGTTTTCATGGCGAAAACCCAATTTGACGTGTAATTCGCTCATCATCTAGTTTTTGAAGTGTGCACCATGGTCGATGACAATGGCATGTGGTATGCCAAAATGAGTAATGATGTGGTTGAAGAGGAATAGAGCTGCAATACGACCATCGTTCAGGAAGGTAGGCATAGCCTCATCCCATTTTGTGAAATAATCGATGGCGACGATGATGTAACCGTGCCCCCCGGCTGAGGTAGGCTTACATTGCATGAAATCAATACCCCATTTGGAAAAGGGGCCGATGGCAATAATGGGATGCAGCGCAGTAGGTTGGGTGCGTGCCTTCTTGTTGAAGATTTGGCAGGGTGGGCATTTTTTGACGACCTCGATGCAATCTTTAAAGATCGAGGGCCAAAAGTAGTCGGCACGTAGGATTTTTTGGGTTGTGGCCATACCGGAAAGGTGACCGCAACAAGCACCAAGGTGACAATCGTTCAGAACGCGTTTAGCCTCTTCGTGAATCAGACATCGCCAAAGAATGGTGTCAATACCACGACAATACAAAGTATCGCCGAGGATGAGGTAACGGCGAGAGTGGTGACGGATGCATCGACGCTCTTCTCGAGAGATGTTTGGCTGGAAGCATTGGGTTTGAAAGTAGAGGAGAATGTCTCCATACCAAGGGTCAGAGGTGCTGATGAGGAAGAGAGACTCATCAGGAAGAGGGTCTCTAGGTTCAATTTTTTCATCGGCACTTGGGAGAGCACAGATGAGCTCGACAAACACCAGGGATTTCTTGGCTTTGGCCTTTGTAAACTCAAGATCGAATTCTTGAAGAATCACGATCCATTTCGAATATTTGTCCCCAAGTACTTGACATGTTAAGACGTGGTACATGGGGTTGGAGTCTGCGATTACCGTGGTGGTGCGTAATAGGATGTAGTGGCGGAATCGTTGGACAGCAATGACAGCTGCCATAGCCAGTTTCTCGACATGTGAATATCTGAGTTCAGGTCCGGATAAACTCTTGCTCAGATAATAAATCACGTGTTCTTCATCGTTAGTGTCCTCTTGAACCAACACCATCGCAATGGTGGAAGTAGAGGCGGCCAAGTAAAGGATATAATCCTTTGTATATTCGGGAGGATGTAACAAAGGAGCGTGTGTCAAAGCGTTCTTGAGAGCATCAAATGACCGTTGGGCAATGTCATCCCAGATGAAAGGGACGTTCTTTTGCAGTAGACGCATGAATCCTTTAGTAATCTCGGCATAATTGCAGATGAAACAGCGGAGAAAGTTTGCTTTGCCTTGCAAACTTTGAAGTTGGGTTAAGTTGGTGGGTGGGGGAAAGGCTAGACTGGCCTTGATCTTTAAGGGGTCCACCCTGATCCCGTCTTTGGAGACGATGAAACCGAGGAGTTGGTCAGATTCGACAGCGAAGATGCATTTATGTGGGTTCAGACGAATACGATAGAAACGACATCGAAGAAAAATTGCCCGCAAGTGGCTAATATGATAGGGTCGGTTGGATGAATGGGCGGGTAAATCATCGAGGTAAGGTTCCGCGATATGTTTGATGTCGTGGAAATCATACGACATGGCTCACTGGAAAGTAGCACCAGCGTTTTTAAGGCCAAAAGGTAGCTTTCGGTAAGCGGAAGTTCCCCAAGGGCAGATGAAGGCTGTCTTATGTTGATTAGCAGGTAAGATTTTGATCTGGTTGTATCCAGAAAAGCCATCCATGAAAGAGAAGATCACGCTTCCCGTGCAATTATCGATGATTTGATCGATAAAAGGTGTAGGGTAGTTGTCCTTGGGACAAGCTTTGTTGAGATCATGATAATCTATGCAGACACGGATGGTCCCTTGTTTCTTGGCAACCGGAACGAGGTTGGAAACCCATTCCATCAAAGGGACGAGGTAGATAAAGCCAGATTTTAGAAGTTTTTCAACTTCTGCCTTTATCGCTGCTAGTTTCTTGGGGTGAACCGGGCGGAGTTTCTGTCGAACTAGTTTTGCGTCAGGGTAAGTCTTGATTTTGTGTATGACGATGCAAGGTTCAATCCCTGGCATTTCCTCGTAGCTCCATGCGAAGACATCATGGAATTCCTTGAACAAAGCGGTGTAAGAAACCACTTCGTCGGGTGTGCAATTAGCACCAAGATTAATGTTTTCCACGACACCTTCTTTGACTGAAATGTCAATTGTGATTGTAGTATAGATGTTACCCATGTTCCCCTCAAAGAAAGTATCTTGAGTGAGGATAGGGGATTGTGTAGCATCGGTAACATCGGGGGGGGAAGACAGATTGTATGTCTTGCATTTCTTTGAAAGGCGGAAGAAAAGAGGATCGGTGGTGGTTTTCATCCCAGGGAAAATCATCAATGCTAAGAATTTCCATGATAGATTCGTCCGAAGGAAAAATGTGGGAAATGTAATCAATGGCCAATGATAGGGAATTCAACCACGAGGGCACCGAGTAAGTGTTGGGTGCTAGTGAATGTGAAGTGTTCGAAGAGGGAGAGGTAGATTGAATAGCTACGTATGCATCCTCGGCTGGGCTGAGTGGCATGGTGTCACTGAGTCCATCGAATTCCAAAGCACTAGGTACAATCCAAGGGTCAGATGATTCCAATGATTGATAGGGAAAAGTCGAGATCATATTGACGGCGGAAATATGAGGTGTAGTAGGTGGAAGTGGTGTAGGGAAGGTACCCATGAGGCTAGAATATTTAAATAAGCCAACACTAATGCTTTCATACGTAACTAGGTGATCTCCCAAAAAGGGAATATTGTTGGTGGCAGGTATGCGAGCGTCGGGTGTACAGAAATCAAGTTGATCGACGGTGACAATTTTGCCTTGATGAGGGAATTGTATACATCGAAACACCGACGAGGCAATAGAAGTCATAGCATAGAACCAACTTCTTCCGAGTAATAGGTTGTAATCGAGGGGAGCGTCGACCACTTCGACATCAACGGTAACAGTTTTACCGCCCAATTGAACGGCGAGGGATTGCAATAATCCGTGAGGATGGAAACCTCGTCCATCGAAAGCGCGTAA
>ML861391.1:2827-24182 GCA_009831015.1 Picea engelmannii | reverse complement strand
ACTCAAGCATAATTAAACACAGATAAGTATTCATCATGCTAACTTATTGCTTGCACTTTTTCCATGTCTTTCACACACATGGACATATCCGACTTCTATACCCTTTTCCCAAGGATCTTCCAATCATCCTTGTGATCATGTATACACATTTGTGTATAAGTAGGTGCATCTATTGCACCTTTTTACCTCATGTATTCACTTGTTATTTTAATTTCATCATTACTGTCCTTTAGTTTGAGATTTCAGTCTCTTATAGGACTAATCTCACAGCCATATCTCGTATTGATGTTGCCTTTTCTCAAGGCAATAACCAACCAGGGTCACTTTCCTCTTTATGTGACAACGTCTAGCAAGAAAACCTTCTTGCCTCAACGTCCATAGGGTTTTGCCCATCTCACTTTTCTCTAGTCACGAGGAGTTATATACTCTGACTTTAAGTTAGATCACTAACTATAACTGCCAAGGATCCTACCTGATCCTATCGGATTCCTTTAAGCCCACAAAGGTATTAACCATTATATAATCCACCATCATCAGTGCCTGAAGTTCCAACTGTCCATTCTTAGAAGCAATATTACGAACACCAGGTCATCCGTCCTTCGGGCTTCAACTGCCCTTGACAGAACCCTGCCACCTTCAACTATTCACATTCAAGTCTTATTATAAATGTTAATTATCATATCCCTACTTCGGTAAGAGTAGTTATCACTTTGACAAAGGCTAAAGAAATTCTTCTGCTGAATTCAACAAGAATTCCCAAGATCACAAGTTCAATCTGCTATCCTTCTCCTCAAGGAGTAAATGCAGATAACAATACCTCCTTACGCGAATCGTACATGATCCCAAGAAGGCCAAGTGTTGTAACCATTCTTTGATACCAATTTGTAACACACCCACGATGGGGCATAATTTGTTTTCTCTTTTCTTAAAGGACAGATTCGCCATTCATGGTTTCTAATTTGGAAAGTCGGGGAACCAGTCTGATCTCCCGGTCAAGCATCTCAGATTCTGAAACCAAATGACTCTCTGAGACCCTAATGGTCTCACTCTGTAATTAAACACAAACCCTTTCGACTTCTGGGTGCAGGTCTAATGGTACCCATGACCTTGCCCTTCGTGCCTACAAACTCTAAGTTTGGGCGCTAGCTCCTTTTTTGATAAGCCCCTTACTTGATATGACCTTGGGCGATGGCCTTACGTAACCACATGATTGCGGGCATGGCCAAGGGTGGTTTGAAACTAAACTACCTTTCAGCTCGCAATTCCCCTCAAGCCTCCATGTATCCTTTCTTCAAAATCGTGGTTTGGATTGCGACCCGCCTTCAACTTTTTAAAGTTCATGCTTCTATGATCCCCGCAATGCTACAGGACCATCAATATCATGATCTTGAAGGTGCCTTTGAACTGACGACTCAGATCTATCCCTTTCAAAGATGTGGATGAGATCTGACCTCTTTCAAATCAACGACTGTGATTTTCTTCGGAATTCTCAAGTCTCAAACTTTTGTTTCTTTAAAATGTCAATCTTCCAGAGTTGACAATTTGCAGACACCTATCACTACATATGTGCGGCTGTGATTTCCTTCATGATTCCAGCCTTCGAAATTTTTAGTCCTCAAACTCTTGTTTCTTCCAGACAGATTTTTTCGAAACGACATATCGTCTGCCACACGTCCTCCTCAATCAACGGTTCTGCTCCCGCTTCAGGACTTTGGCCTCCTCAACCAGATCAACGGTCCTTCAGCTCCCTCCTTGATCAACGATCGCGATCTTCTCTGGGTCTTCGGACCTTTTCCTCCTCTCTCTTCTTCTGGAGTTCTAGATCTGGTGTCGCGTGTTCACCTTCACATCGATGACTCTCGTCGCTTTAGATTTCTGGGTTGCGAAAGTCTCAAATGTCAACTCTTGCCTTCCTCCAATGAATTTTATCCAGAGTTAATAATCTATTGATGCGTGTCTCCCCTTGGATCAATGGCTACGATCCTTTTGTGTCTCTGGACTTCGTAACTCTCAAGTCTCAAGTTTCACTCCCTTCAAAGTATGCAGATTCTTGTCGGGTCTCTGCTTCAATCGAACGGTTGAAACTTACTTTGGGTCTTTACCCAAAATCCACAGATTCACACCACCTGTTCTCTAGATCTAATGATTTATATCTACTTCGGATGATTCAACGGTCAACATTCACTTCAGGTCTTTACCTGGGATCCAAAGATTCATGCCACCTGTTCTCCGGATCTGACGGTTCAGATCTACTTAGGACGATCTGACGGTCGACGTTTATTTCGAGTCTTTGCCTGGAATCCACAAATGCACGCCACCTGTCCTCTAGATCTGACTACTCAGATCTACTTCGGATGATCCAATGGTCGACGTTTACTTCAGATCTTTGCTTGGAATCCACAGATTCATGCCACGTCTCTTCTGGATCAGACGGTCTAGATTCACTTCGGACGATCCGATGCTTGAGATTTACTTCAGACGATATGACGACTGAGATCTACTTCGGATGATCGAACGATTGAGATTTACTTCGGCTCTCTGGCTCTTTGGACGTCGAGAGTCTCAAATATCAATTGAAAACTCTCGAACATATTTCTCCGGAGTCCATGATCCGTTGCCACATGTCCCTATGGATTTGGCGGTCCAGATTCACTTCGGGTCTTCGAGGTTCAGGAGTCTCAATTTTCAACTGAAACTCCAATGTAATTTACCTGAAGCTTGTGATTTATCACCATGTATCTCTCTGGATCTAACGGTCGAAAGACCTTCATCTCTTCGGCCCTTCCGCGCTTTGACTCTCCGACTTTCAGGGCTTCGAGAGTTTGTCTCACTCCTCACTTGGAAACCTCCGAATTAGTTTTCCCTGAAGTCTCCAATATATCGACACATATCTCCTGTCGGGCGACGAACAAGATCTACTTCAACTCTTCTGATTTCAGGAGTTTCAATCTTCTACGCACTCCTTTCCTTCCATAGTGCATTTACTCGAAATATACGATCTCCTAACACTTATCCCCTTGGTAATCAATGACCAGGATTTACCTCGGCTTTTTGTCCTCCTTCTTGTCCCCAAACCTCCGAAGTTGTGGATCTTATGCCATGTATCAACCCTGATGATGGACGGTTCCAATTGACTTTGGAACTTCGGTCCTTTGCAAGTCCACTCTCCTGTGCACTTTCAAAGGGTTAGGCCTCATGCAGTTTCCTTGGGATCTAATGACTGTTGGTATTCACGTTCAGATCTGACGACCCAGATCTGATCTCCTCTTATGCACTCTTCTAATTGTTTGGACTTGGATCCCAACGGTCCAGATCTTTCACAGTGCTTGATCCAACGGTCACTGTTGCTCCTCCTCCTGAGATTTTGCTTTCTTCCTGGACTTGGAAGATTTCAAATGTTTCTAAGGTCCCGACCTTCGATTTACTTCCTGCAAGCCCTGATGTATGGGTCTCAAATTCCTCTTTCCCTCCTGAGCTTACGAACTTGAAACAAGTTCACTTCTTGGACGTCTTCTGCACTTCTGAAAAGTGCTAGTCTGTTCTGAGCTTGGTCCTTAGGGAATTTTGAACTCCCACGTACTCCTTGCATTAACATACTTGCGTTGGATCGATGGTCCACAACCTTCCTTGATCCAATGGTCCAGATCACATCACAACTTCAGGTTTCAAAAGTTTAATCGCACCAACTCACGATTCTCCTGTCATGCGAACTCCGCACTCATAGATTCGACGGTCAAGGTGGGTCCTGATAGATCCTTGGATCTACAGTCCAGATCGCATCGCGACTTTGGGTTTTAGAGGATCCATCCCCTTCATGATGATTACCAACATTCATCTATCTTGTGAAGACTGAAGGAGTCGAGGCATTAACACCTACGCTCCTCCTCCAAATCTAACGGTTGTGACAGACCTCAGATCTTCCCGAACGGATCTCATCCGTTCATCTTCTAAACAAAAGCATATTCCCTTTTGATACTTAGTCTCGATATCCTTCCCGAGCTTTCATAAGTTATGAAGGATTTAAGAGCATTGTGCTCTTTCTCCTGGGCTTAACAGTTAGAAGGGTCTTCTGCACTACTCTTGCGCTCCTTCATCAAGTCTGGAACTTAAGTGGTTCTTGGTCTCTGCTTGCTTCGTAGAGAGCCTGTGCATATTTGCACTACCTCTCCTAAGATTAACAGACTCCATCCTCCAAGAGACTCAGAATGACTGGGAGGGTCTACCTGCATACATGAAACTATGCCCAATGTCAACGAACTCACAGTTCATGGCTTTGGCTTAAGCCACCACAGGACACAAGCATTTACGAGTATAAAAATAGGTCCAATTCCTGCAATTTCCTACTTGCTTAATTACACAATCAAGAAGACACAAAAAGGGTACAATATAAATCATCAAGAAAACATATCCATCCCTGCAACATTCATAGGATATCCAACTTTAATTCACAGTACCACTTAAATACACAAGATATACGATTGCTTATCTATTACAGGTAGATATACTGTGGGTGTTCGTCCTTCCACCTGGTTCATAGGCATTCATTCTTATCACTCTGGCCACCCCCGTTCCAATCCATGATATCACCAGGGAACTCTCACGGTTCTCAAGGGTTCTTTCTCTGTTTCAGCTTATGCTCGGGTTTTGTTCTCTGCAAACTCTCAAATATTTCTTTCTCTATTATGGCCCTGGGAAAGGTTTATCAGATGCTCACTTGGCATCGATGTCTCGACCTTCTGTTCCCCGCTCTGCTGGAGAACTCCACACATTCTCCTTACCAATTTTTATTATCTCTTTTCCCTAGGATGGTTCTCAATCCATCCCGTTCCTTCTGTCAGAAGGGAACCCGAGTCAGCTTGTTCTATCATACCTAGTGGTACTTTGGGTTGACACTCTACAGTCATACCATGCTTTCATTCATGGGAGTGGTTGACAATTCAACCACTGGTCCTTTCTTCATTAACTGGTATCTCTCCTTGGGATCCGAAGGAGATTTATTATCCCCATCAAGGGAAATTTGGGGTTATTTGATATAATGAACCCTCTCTTATAGTTTTCACATTCTTTCCTCTAGTGATATCATGGCTAGTACTTTCAAGGATTCACCCGCCCAATCAGTTATTGGTAACTCAAACAATAATACAATTACACTGTCCACATGCCTTAGCATGGTAACCCTATTTTATGATTAATTACAAGCTGGGGGAAACATGGGTGTTACAAACGACTAATGTACCTCATGTGTTCTAGACCACCATCATTGGTTAAACCATGTTGATCAAGTGGATGAGATGAGAAATGATGAGGGGGAGGCATCTGAGGGGCTATTGTTTGTGGATAATTTTGATCAATCATCTCATCAATATCACTATCTATAATGTGGACCATGAGACATGATCTCCTCTAGTTACCCCTAGGTGAGAGGGGGTAACATCTAGATCTAACATGGGGAGATGTGCTCACCATAGAGCACGTGAGAAACTTAATATATTTGGTACTCTGCAACCTGCATCACTCTAAAGAAATAGTTCCTACTACACTCTAACACAAAACCATCAGTACTAAATGGTAGGGGGATGTTATCTGCCATGGTATATGGAATTGAAAAATAAAATGCCGAAATAAATCCTTTCATTTTTATCAATATATCATTTTATTTTTTATTTTTTTATAACATATATATTCTAAGATAACATGTATGCATGAATAAATCAACAGGTGACATCATAAAAAATAAAGATACAATCAAATGAAAGCACACAACATGACTTAATACTACCCTATTTTACTCTAATGTTATAGGATAAGTGAAGCGATAACTATACTCATGCAACCAATGAAACCATATCAACATATCCTCAAAGTAAAAAATTCTACCTTTGTGCTTAATCATGGACCAAAGAAAATATATATCAAGCACAAAATGATCATGAGTCGGGACAACTACCCATAAGAAAATATAGAATCCCACTCATGAGGAATAAAACTATGCGGAGATGTGTATTCACAAGATTTCTTCGTCAATCATTGAATAAAGAAGCAATATGATGAAGTCTCATCCTTGATCCAAGTAAGCACTTGATGATGCAACCCTTTCATCTCATAATGTAACATCCCCGACCATCAACCCCACTGCCAGGCAACGCTACTATACAGAACATACACTTATATATAATATGCATTAAATCAAATTAACACATTTAACATGGAGTTACTACTGTCATTCAGACTTAAATAAAATTAACAACAAGTCAAACTTGCAAGGAAATACATGATAACATTTCAAAACACAGACATGCATCACATATAAATTAAGTACATAATTAATAATTATCTTTTAAACTGGCGTAACACCACCAATTGTGTGCATACCTTCCACAAACCTCCCAGCCTTAGACTGTGTTGCTCATCACTCTCAATAGTAGGTCACCCCCGAGCTGGGACTAAGCTCCACCGGGCAAGGGAATCCTAGGCTAGGCAAGTTCAACAGGAAGACACATAGTTTATGAGGATGGATTCTCTCCCAGGAGCCACTTATGCCCACTGCTCACAGAATCTCATTCTCCACATGCCTGTCCCACCCCAGGAGTATACACCTTCACTATCACCAAGACAGTCCTTCAGCTGCTAAACCTCCGTTTCCTTGGGCTTTAGCAACATGCTGGGCGAAATTCTTCGAGCTCTGTGGCGGCTACAGGACCCCTTCCAGGAGTTCTCACTTTCTCCACACTCTCTCTCACTTGGAGAGAGTCACTCATAGGCCAGACAACCTACCTCTTCAACCACAACCACCTCCCTCACTTGGACAGAGTGTTGCACACATGTCTGACAACCTGCTTCTTCAACTCTGTTCTAGCACAAGGAGGACAATAGTAAGGCTCAACAAGGAACATATGACGGTAGCCAATCACACTCAGCCAAGGGACTGCATGGCCACAACAACCCACAGTTATGACACCACACAACTTAGGTAATACACAAGACAACAACCCAAATGGTTAAGGCACAAACTCAGATTCGCAGTGTGAATAAACCTGGGTTCACAGGACACACATGTCAGCCTTTCCCTCCCGACTGGTTTCTTAGATGTATGTGGTTATGCAGAGGTCAGACACAGAGGTAAAACGGGTTTAGACTGAGGATGGATTGACTTCTCAGGAAAACATCACAGGTTGGCCTCATGGTTTCGGGTTTCAGAGCTGTGTGAGGTATGAGGAGATCAACCACAGAGGCAACACGGTTCAGACAACGGACGAAAGAATGGAGGATGAACTCCCATCACAGCTCAGTTGTTGGGTTAAATTGCATGTGCCTGGGCCGACATATGTCGCCCATGAAGCTACATACACTCCATCAAGTATGCGTTCCCTTTTCCAGGAACTTAGGATAAAAATATACCTTTCACACCACTTTGGAATAATAAAAAATTATTATCTCAAGGACTTAAACCCTCAAGCTTAGCACCTCTTCCAACCTTTCAGCCCCCTTTCCCTTACCCATTCTATGGAATCTTAGTCCCTAATCACTCTTTCTTCGTGGTCGGTCGACATGTAACGATGTTTATATATTATATTAATGATCTGCATAGTTACATATACAAAATCAGGCTCTTAGCCTTTAACACCTAGGCTCTCCGGCCTAAATAACACATAATCCCACCAGCTTATATACACTTGGCTAACTATCCTATAAACATGATTACAATACATAATATAACTAGGGCATGTCCTTGGGGTATTAGAATCCCCTCCCCTTATTTTTTCACTGTCCTCAGTGAAACTTTTACACAACATCAACAAGATTTTCAAAATCTTCAAAAATATGCGGGTATTCTTCCTGCATAGCATCCTCATGCTCCCATGTCACATCCTCAGGACTATACTAGGTCCACTGGACCTTTACAAGACCTATGGCTTGATTCCAGAGTTGTTTGATTTTCCGGTCTAATATGCGTACATGATGCACTTGCAAGACACCTTCTTGCTCCATTTGAATCACATTCCAATCGATAACATGATTAGCATCATGTATATATTTCTTAAGCAATGAAATATGAAATACATTATGTACAGTCATGGATGCACGTAATGCAAGCATACATGCAACTGGCCCAATCCTCTCTAGGATTTCAAATGGCCCACAAAATCTGGTTGTTAACTTCGAATAGTTTCCCAGCCTCAGGGAACTTCTATTGGCTTTCACTTTCAGGAAAACATGATCACCCACTTTAAAATCTCTGTGTGTTCTGTTTTTATCAACATAACTTTTCTGCCTGTCTTGGCCAACCTTTAAATTCTGCTTAATCTTCAACATTTGTTCTTGCATTTCCTTGAGAAACTCTGGCCCAACTAATGATCTATCAACTGGGTTATCCCAACTTACTGGAGTGTTGCACTTTCTACCATAAAGTGCTTCAAATGGGCTCATCTTCAATGATTCTTGATACCCATTATTGTAGGTTAATTCTACCAAGTGTAGGTATTCTTCCCATTTAGATGGTTTGTCCAGCACATACATCCTTAGCGTGTCTTCTATTACTCTATTCACCCTCTCTGTCTATCCATCAGACTTAGGATGATAAGCAGTGTTGAAGTTTAGATTTATTCCGAATCCTTTGAACAACCCCTTCCAGAACTTCGAGGTAAATTTCGAGTCCCTGTCAGACACAATTGTCTTGGGAATACCATGAAATCGTGTTATCTCCTTCATAAAAATATCAACAATGTTAGCTGCCTTGTGAGTAGTCTTTAGTGGAATAAAATGGGTAGCTTTCGTAAGCTAGTCCACCACCACCATGATTGAATCATTCTACTTGTCGGTTTTGGGCAATCCTGTGATGAAATCCATTGTCACCACTTCCCACTTCCACTCAAGAATGGGTAAAGGTTGTAGCAACCCTGCTGGGTGTCTGTGCTCAGCTTTAACCTTCTGACACTCCATACATCTGGCGATGTATTCAAAAATCTCTCTCTTCATACTTGGCCAAAAGTAATGGCTCTTGACTGCTGCCACAATTTTATGATATCCAGGGTGCCCTACATAAGGCACATTATGCATTTCATTCAAAATCATAAGTTTCAATTCCTGGACATTAGGTACATAAATTCTGTTCTTGTACAAGAGTGTTCCATTGGTTTCCAATTTATAATTCTCCACTTTCTGTGGTATCTTACCTTGTTGTAGCTTTGCTACCAAATCCCTGTATTGCAAATCTGCATTTGCAGCCTCTAAAATTATACCTTTAATATCAATTCGGTACATGCTAATGGCTGTAGCATGTAATTCATGCACTCTCCTGCTGAGCACATCAACCAATTTGTTCTCTTTTCCTTTGATATGCTTGATATCAAAGTCATATTCACAAAGAAACTCCAACCACCTACTCTGCCTAGCATTTAAGGTTGGATGATCAAATAAATACTTCAGACCATTATGGTCTGTCCTTAGTTTGAACCTCCTTCCCATGAGGTAATGCCTCCATTTCTTTAGAGCATGTACTATGGCTGCCAACTCGAAATCATGAGTTGCATAGTTCCTTTCGTGCTCTTTCAACTTTCTGGATTCATAAAAAATTACGAATCCATTCTAACTGAGGAATCCTCCCAGTTCTTCTTTGCACGCATATGTACACACTACAAAGTCTTCATTCAGATTTGCAATCCTCAGGATTGGAGCACTAGTTAATAGTTTCTTCAATTGTTGGAAGCTTCTCTCACAATCTTCTGTCCACTGAAACTTCTTCTCCTTCCTTTGTAAGGAAGTGATAGGGTGAGCTATCCTTGAGAATCATGCATCGAACCTTCTGTAATAGCCAACTAGACCCATAAAGGATTTGAATTTTGTCACATTCTTAGGCATTGACCATTCTCTGATGGCCTCTATCTTCTCAAGATCTACAACTATCCCATCCTTTGAAATGATATGCCCCAAGTAATGGATCTAATTTTGATAAAACAAGCACTTGCTCAACTTGTGATCTGGATTTTATGAACAGAACAAAATGAATATAGATTATTAACATATTCTTAGCACAAAATAATAGAGATATAGTAAAATTGGTTTTCTATTCAATAATGAAATAAGCTGAAACTGTAAAATGCAGTGGAAACAAGCTTGTTGGAATGGTGGCGGATTATCTCTGAGAAGAGATGTGACGGATCCGATCATTCACAAGAAGAACATTACAATGAGGCTCTAAAGGAATTTTTACAATAAACAAGAATGCCAAAAACCCTAGACATCCAAAAACCTAACCCTAGGAGATGAAGCGCCAAAAGTTACGTGGGCCCCGTTTGGGTAAGTTAGTACATCAACTTCCCGAGGTCGTAAATTTTACATATGATCTCCGTTTTACGTGTGTGATAGCCCGTTAGAAAGGTATTGTCGAGGAGATTCATTTTGGGGGATCAATAATGACTTTAACTATCATTGGGGAGCTCGATCCCAAAAACATTCATTTAGGCCCTCAAAATGGCCTCGGAAGTTAAAACTGCTAAAAATAGTAAATTGCCAAAATTGTCAGAAAACTGTTTTGAGCCAGTTGGAAAAGGTGGGTGGCCACATATATACATCTAGATCAATCCTTCCTCCTTAGGAAGAAATGGTCTCCATTGCATTGAGGTCCCCCATTAGATGAGGAAATTTCAGCTGAATTTGGCCCCGGGTGAGCCACTTGCCTTGGTCCAGGAGCTTCCCTGCCTTGACGACTGGATAAAGTTGGATCCTTTGTTGTTGAGTTCCCTTGATATATGTGTCCACAATATGATCATTGGATTCCTATTGTATGCAGTCGAGGTTGAGCTCTGTTGGTGTCAGCTGTTCTACTACTTCTGAGGTGTCCAATAATGGTGGGAAATAAGGGCGAAGAAGATCCACGTTGAACACTGGTTGCAGGCCAAGGAAAGGAGGAATGTTGAGCTCAAAATCATTATCCCCCATGGCCTTGGTAATAGTTTATGGTGCATAACGGAGTGGGTGAAGCTTCCGATGGGGTCTTGTAAGGCGTTCTTTCTGCAAGTGCAACCAAACTTTGTCACCCACCTTGGACTTATGTGGCACCTGATGTTGATCATGGCGCTGTTTGTACTTGTCATTGGACTTCTATAGGATATCCTGAACTTGTTGGCGGATGTGTTAGATCCGATCAATGAATCAGGTGGCTTTGTCAACTTCAGTTGGAGCAGGAGATGAGTCAGTCGAGGTGACTACAAGGGGAAGTGCAACATCTATGGGACCCAATGGTTGAAATCCCAACCCCACCTTAAAGGGGATGTGGCCAGTTGAGCTATGCAGGGCTTGATTGTAGCTATGCTGGACATAGGGAAGTCTCTCATCCCATGTGTGAAGGTTCTTTGAATTATACATGCGGAGGATATGCACAATCATTCGATTTACAACCTTGGTTTGGCCATCTGTCTGGAGGTGGAAGGCCATGGATTTGGTGAGGTTGGTGTCCAGCAGTGACCAGAGGCTCGACCAGAATGTGCTGAGAAATCTACTATCCTGATTTGAGAGAATGGTTTGTGGGATTCCAAAATGTACCTAGACTCATTCAAAGAAGAGCTTGGCAGTGGCCTCTGCTGTGATGCTCTTCTTGCAGGCAAGCAAAATCACCATCTTAGAAAAGTGATCAACAACCAAAAAAACATAGTCATTTCCCCGCTTGGTGGACATGAGGCCCGACATGTAATCCATTGAGATGGATTCCCATGGCCTGTCAGGAGTAGGAAGAGGGGTGTACATGCCCTATTTCTTAGTGGTCAGTTTGGCAATAGCGCAGGCAGTGCAAGACCTGATATACTTGCTGACCTCTTGTTGAAGTTTCGACCAGTAGAAATGTTTCGGTAGCATCGCCACTGTCTTTTTGACACCGAAGTGTCCTACCACTCGATTGTAGTGGAATTGCCAGATCAGCTTCTCTCGCTCACTTGATGGAACAAAGATATGGCCCAGATGACACAACAACCCATCCTAAAGATGGAAATTATCGACAACTACGTTCGAACCCAACATTTGGTAGGTGGTTGTGAAGTCAGGGTCTGTCTCATAGAGTTGGGGCCATCCAGATGTCTCATGGCCATAAGAGTCTAGCACCGTGGTGAGTGCCACGACTGGCGGTCTGCTGAGGCAATCAATGACGTGATTGGTGCTTCCTGTTTTATACTTGATGTTGAGGTGGAATTGCTGCAAATATGTGGACCACTTTTGATGGTGGTAATTCTGTAATTTTCCTTGTGTCTGCATGAACTGCAGTGGTTTATGATCAGTGTGGATGATTGTCTCCTTCCCAAGAATGTAATGTCTCCACTGGCGGTAGGCTTGCATAATGGAGTACATTTCTTTGTCATAAGTAGGGTACTTACATACAATATCTGATAGTGTTTGACTATGATAGGCCACAGGGTGGTCATGCTAAGTGAGAACGACGCCCACAACATAGTCTGAAGCATCTGTCTCTATCTTAAATGGATGCTGCAGGTCTGGTAGTGAAAGTACTGGGGCTGAGCACAACCGCTATTTCAAATCATAAAACGCTTATTGTTGGGACCAGCCCCACGCAAATTTTTCCTTACCACCACCCTTGTTTATTTGGCTGAGGGCCCATGCAATATGGGAGAATCCCAATACGAACATGTGATAGAAATTGGCAAGGCCCAAGAAGATCTAGAGCTCAGTGAGTGTTGTTGGGGCTGGCAAGTCATGGATGACTTGGATCTTAGATGGATCCATATGTACGCCATGCTGATCAATGATGTAGCCCAGGTAATGGACCCTATCCATGCCGAAGGAGAATTTTCCCAAGTTGTCATATAGCTTGTGTTGTCGCAGGGTGTGCAGAACCTGCTGAATATGCTGCAAGTGTTCAGCCCAAGTCTTGTTGTAAATTAGAATGTCATCCAGATACACCACTACAAAAGTATTGGTGAATGGCCGCAGGATATTGTCCATCATCTTCATGAAAGTGGCTGGAGCATTTGTCAAACCAAAGGGCATGACCAACCATTAAAAAAGGCCTTCCTTTGACTTGAAGGCGGTCTTCCATACATCTATCTGTTCTATCGGGACCTGGTGGTATCCAGACTTTAGATCAATCTTACTGAGGTATTTGGCCCCCGTGAGTTGATCAAGGAGGTCGTCGATTCGGGGAATCGGGTATTGGCTTCTGACTGTGATTTTATTTAGAGCCCGATAATCAATACAAAGTCGCCAGGTTCCATCTTTCTTCTGTACCAGCATGATTGGGCTCTCACAAGGTGATGAGATGGGGTGAATGTTTCCCTTGTGGAGCAGTTCTTGGATCTATCACTTGATATCCTCATTCTCTAACAAAAAGAAACGATAGACTGACCCATTGGGAAGCAGTGAGCCGAGGGTTAGATCGATGGGGTGCTTGACCTGGCAGTGCAGAGGTACCCCTATAGGTGAGGAGAAGATATCCGAGTATTCTTCCATGACCTTATCTACTTGATTCTACTATGTGAAGAGGTTGGCCACAAAGACCGTGGATGTGGCTGTGATATTTCGCTTATTTTGAGAGAGAATCATGAAGAAGACAAAATTCCCCGTCTGAGAGATGACCTTCCTGCATTGCTTAACAGAGATCAAGGAAATAACACTAGGTAGGACTGCCTCAGGTATCCTGTACAATTTTCTGTTCAAAGTAATAATAACACTATGAGGCCTAGACTTATATACAACATGACGTTTCCATAAATAAGGTTGGCCCAAAAGAACATCACAAACTTCGAGAGGAGCAACATCACACAGTACCTCATCTTTGAAGGTCTTGATGTCGTGTGATAGTCGACACTATTGGCTGATGCGAAGATCGCTTCCTTAGCGGAGCCATCCGATGGTGTAGGGTTGTGGGTGCAGCGTTGTTGGTAGGGCCAGTCGCTTGATGACCTCTGCTGAGATGAGGTTCTTATGGCTACCGCTATCAACAATGAAGTGCAGCGGGGTGCCTTTTACCCACATCTATGAATGGAAGAGGTGCTCTCCTTCTTCTGGCTCGTCTAGTTCACCAGGATGGAGCTTGGTGGTAGAAATGGTGATACTGGGTTCCACGTCAATGATCCGTCTTTCCCTTTCTGGTTTTGGCTCAGAGTCAGAATCCGCATCTGATTCAGAGGCTTTCACTTTGGCCACCAGATACTATTTCGAGCGACATTCAACAGTGTTATGCTAAGGGCTCTTATGGAAGTCGCACCACTTCCTGGTATATTTCTTTATCTTTCCGGTGTCCTTCTTTTCTTGCGGCTTGGACTAGTAGTTCTGATACTATCCATCTTTTCTCTATCCTTTGTTCTATGGGTTGGGGCTGCCCTTTCCTGGATTTTGTTGTGAGGGGTTCCCAGGCCCAAGTTGCCACGTCTTTTGTTTGAGCTTCTGCTCGATTTTGATGACATATCGGTAGGCTATGCCCAAGGATGAGATGTCCAGAAATTCCATTTCGGTCTAGATGTATCAATGCAGAGCACCATGATAGTTGAGCACCAGATGTCGCTCCGAATCTTTGATACCCAGCTTGGTGCACAAGGTATGGAAGATATTTGTGAAATATGGAACTGCTTGGTCTCTCTGGATTTTATGAGCAGAACGAAGTGAATACAAATTATTAACAGATTCTTAGCACAAAATAACAGAGATAGAGTAAAACTAGTTTTCTATTTAATAATGAAATAAGCTGAAACTGTAAAATGCAGCGGAAACAAGCTTGCTAGAATGGTGGAAGCTTATCTATGAGAAGAGATGTGATGACTACGCTCATTCGCAAGAAGAACATTACAATGAGTCTCTAAAGGCTCTTGCGAATGAGTGCAACTGTCACATATGTTCTCAGAGATAAGCTACCACCATTCCAACAACCTTGTTTCCACTGCATTTTACAGTTTTAGCTTATTTCATTATTGAATAGAAAACCAATTTTACTGTATCTCTGTTATTTTGTGCTAAGAATCTGTTAATAATCTATATTCATTTCATTCTACTCATAAAATATGGATCAATGCAAAAGTTACGACCCTGGGAAGTTGATGTACTAACTTACCCAAACGCGACCCACATGACTTTTGGCGCTTCATCTCCCAGGGTTAGGTTTTTGATAGCCCGTTGGAAAGGTATCATCGAGGAGATTCATTTTGGGGGCTCAATCATGATTTCGGCTATCAGTGAGGAGATCGATCCCGAAAAACCTTCATTTAGGCCCTCAAAATGGCCCCGAAAGTTAAAACTGCTAAAAATAGTAAATTGCCAAAATTGTCAGAAAACTGTTTTGAGCTAGTTGGAAAAGGTGGGTGGCCACCGATATCCATCTGGATCAACTTGGCATATAGTTGGTTCTCTCCTAGCACCTACAAGACCATCCTCAAATGTTGTTCATTCTCTTCCTCTGACTTGGAATACACCAGAATGTCATCCAGGAAGACTATGACAAACTTGTCTAGATAGTCCCCGAAAACACCATTCATCAGGCACATAAAAACAAAGGGTGTGTTCGAAAACCCAAACGACACCACTTTGAACTCGTAATGACCATACCTTATTCTAAAGGTGGTATTTCTGATGTATTCATCCTTTATCCTTACCTGGTGATATCCCAACCTGAGATCTATTTTCGAAAATATCTTAGCATCCTTCAACTGGTAAAAGAGATCATCGATCCTTGACAAAGGATGCTTGTTCTTTACAGTCACTTTGTTCAACTGTCTAAAATCAATGCACAATATCAATGTCCCATCCTTATTCTTCATGAACAAGACTGAGGCACCCCAAGGTGACACACTTGGGCATATGTACCCCTTCTTCAGAAGATCTTCAAGCTGCAACTGCAGTTCCTTCAGCTCCGGTATACTCATTTTGTAAGGAGCTTTCGACATTGGAGCTGCTCCAGGCATCAGGTTTAAAAATAAATCAATATCTCTCTTCGGGGGTAATCCTCGTACCTCCTAGAATACATCTTTGAAATCTTTTAATACTGCGTGGTCTTCAATATTTGAGACCTCATCCTTAGATGCTTCCTCCACATGGGCTGCAAATTGTTAGAAAAAACAGGACCGTGGAGCAATAAAATAAAACAAATGCAGAAACAAAACACATACAATACACAATACAAGAGAGACACGGATTTACGTGGTTCACCCAGTGTGGGCTATGTCCACCAGAGAAATTGCCAGGTCCTTCCTATATTATTATCCAGCAAATGAAGGGATACAACTTACAACAAAACCCGCTATAACTTCCTCTTATTTCTCTCACAATATCCTCTCTCAGAATACAATATTCGCCATCAACCATAGTCTCAATACATTTCCCTCATAAAAGAGGGTTGCCTTCTAGGGAAAAAAAAACCTAACATAATCTCTACCGTTAGATCTGCGACCTTATAATGAACGGTCCAGATTTACAATGAAATTACAATATACATTTACAAGGCAATTTTTTCTTCGGGGGCTTCGCCCCCAAACCCACATCGGGGGTACCCCCCCTCTGCACTCCCCCGCGTGGAAGAGTGTACATACTTCTGGGGTGTAAATACTTCATGGGGTATAAACACGACTGAAAGTAAAATACCTCTAAATCAGGAAGATAATCAGGCTCCACAACCAACACAAATAATTTATAGCCTTTTCTGTAGCACTTCTTCAGCTGCATTGCTGAGATTTCTCTGATAGCAACAACTCTAGGAATTCCTTGGACTGTTCTTCGATTCCCCTCCTCATCCAGGCAAGTGAATTCCTTGTTACGACAATCTAGGATGGCATGGTGTTGGTCCAACCAATCCATCCCAATTAGATAGTCATAAGAACCTAAAGGCATAATTTTCAATTCAGCCTTTGTGCTCAGTCCATTCATGTCCACTGGACAAGACTTAACTAACTCAGTGACTTTCCTCTTGGTTCCTGTAGCCAGATGCACTAACCGATACTTTTCATGTTTTCTTCTCGACAATTGAAAACTTTCCATCAATCTAGGATCTACATAACTATGGCTATCCCCTGAATCAATTAAAATAGTAAAGGCATGGTTGTTGATCATACCTTCCACTTCAATAATGTGCGACTGATATTCAACTTGCTTGTTTTTCAGGGCTGCGTAGATCCTTGGCATTCTACTGCCCATGTCCTCCACTGTTTCAGCCTGCTGAACATTGTGGAAAATTCTCACTTTGTCATTTTTGTGGGGGCAATCTCTGTACCTATGGTTTCATTTACAACCCCAACATTCCATAGGTGGTGGTTTTGGCATTTTCCCACCCACTTCAGCCTTCCTGGGCTCTCTAAAACCTACCTGTCCTCGAGGATTGTTCCTGAAAAAGGGTGGCTTAGTTCCCTTTTTCCTCTAATCCATCTTGAATTTCCTATTGTCTTCCCAAGCCTTCCGAAAAGTAGGCTTCTCTCTTTGCTGCTCATATAAGCATTTCACTCTTCTTATCATTTCTTCCATAGTTTTTGGGTCATCATACTGAATTTTGTTCTCAATGGAAGGTGGCGGTCCACTTAGATAACTTTGAATATTGACAGTCTCATCTTTGATGAACGGAACATACTTCAGTAACTCCAAAAACTTCCGTTCGTATTCATCAATGGTCATGCTACCCAGCTTGAGTTCAAATAACTCTTTCATCTTTCTGTCATAGTATCTTTTAGTTAAGTATTTCTTCTCGAAATACCTCTTCAATTGTTTCCAATTGACATATTTCTCTCTAATGCGCTGCACATGCACAAGTTGATCCCACCACATGGATGCTTTTCATTTCAATTGATACATTGCAATTCCTCCTTCGGCATGAGAGGAATAATTCTGTAGTTGGAAATATTTCCTCATGCCAAGCAACCATGTCTCGACATCTTCCTCCTTCTTGTGTTCTCCATCAAACATAAGAGGCTTAATCTTGTTCATTTCTCCCTTCAGTTCATCCACTCTAGATGTACCGTGCTTTCTGGTAGGAGATGGGCTTGAATTACTGTGTGCCCTCCTCTTGGAGCGACCTTGGGAGTGATGATGGTGTACTCTACCAACACTCCTTGATATTCTTCCCTCAGAAGTCTGGTGACTCTCTATTTTGCTCGAGTCTCTCTCCTTGTCCAACTTCTTTTCTATTCTCTCGAGACTCTTCATCAACTTTAAGTTTAATTATCCCTATTGTTCCTTATCTTTCATGAGCTTTTTGCTGTCTGCTTGGTGAGTTTGGGCATCTTTTTGCAATCTTTCAATGATTTTCATCATATGCCCTTCCTTATCTATATCTTCTCCATGTCCATTGGAGTTTGACCCTTCAACTCCCAAATGAACGTCCATCCCTTTAGCTTCATTCTTTGGACTGGAAGCATTCTACGCCTCCTCCATTTATTTGCACTCAGTGGCAATTCGCTTTGGTCCTGACACTCATTGAAATCTGCAAACACAACGTGCAGTCAACCAGAATTTGCCAGGCCATTATTCCTCAACAAATCCCACAGAATTCATAAACCAAATCTGTTTTAAGAAACGTTCATATTTCATGAATTTTTCTGAGATCTTCTCGACTCTGTAACAATTTCATGCCTCAACCTTTTTCTCTTTGCCCCAACCCCTGTGACCACGGCTGTGACCAAGTGATGGATCGATAGGCGCTTAATCAAGACTTCAGGTTCCGAAGTCTTCATAATACATCACAACAGACTCTCGGAGTTTCGAATTAACGAAATCACAAAGTAGGGTGGATCAACGGTCCATGTCTATCCAACATCCAATGGCTGACACTCGCTGTGGAACCTTAGGCATCTGAGTTTCGGGACTTCAGAAGATTTCACATCCACACACCCCGAACCACTAATCTCCGAACACTTCCATGCCACCTTAGGTGACATTATTATGTTACACCACTTAACGTTTTCCCAATTGCGCGGGCATGCAATGGTGGTTTGGAGTAACCTGCCTTTCATACCGCAATTCTTCTAACGCTGACACATAACCCCTTAGCGAAACCGTGGTTTGGATTGTGGGACCACCCTGGAGAATTAGCTTTCGTGCAACTTGGGTCCCCACAATGTCTCCTGGGCGTTGATCTTGGTGTATCGTGATCAATACCAATGTGGGTCCTCCAACCTTTAACTACATTACATAACCTCGATCCCCACTAACCCTGCTCATATAGGATGCCACATGGCGGAATAATAGCGACTGATACGTGGCCCATTTAGATGGGTGACACTCGTCACATTCCAAATGCCATTCAATATTCCATGGGTTCTAAACCCACTAATACATGGCACACATCCCTTGTGTCCATGTCCCCTCCATGTGATGTCATCATGAATCACCACTTCGGCTCTTCGGGTTTTGGGAGTTTCAACTCCTATACGCTCTTTTTTTGCGTGGAGCGCTTTCTCTAGGAGTTCACGATCTAACAACATGTGTCCTCCTTCATGATCAACGGCTACGAGTGACTTCGACACTTCGAGCTAATGAAGTTTCAACCTCACAGCACTTGCCTCCTCACGAAATAATTCCACCCGAAGTACACGATCTCTTGACATATGTCCTTCACAATGGACGGTTGCGATCTACTTCCGCCTTCGAGACTTCGGGAGTTTTTCATACTCCACACTTGTAATCCTACGAAGTGACTTCCCTTTGCCTTCCTAGACACAAATATAACAGCTCGACTCTTTTCCTAAGATCTACAGTGTATATCTCCTTCAGAAGTTTGTGCCTCAGGGCATTCCACTTCCCGCGATTGCCAAACTTCGAAAGGCTTCCAGGATAACCTTCCTGCACCTTCTCCTGATCTGACGGTCGTAAAGGACTCTCCTTTTTCCCAAGTAGATCCTATGGCTCCAACATCCCAAGTGTTGAGCTCTCTCTCTGTGGTCAAATACCACGCCGGTTGTGGTTTTATTCTACCGCTACTCCTCCTGAGCTTCATAACATGACCAAGTAACCCCTTGGCACTCAGAAACATTCTAAGGTTTGAAATTGGTTCCATACGAACACCATTTCCACTTGAAACCTTGGGTCCAAAGACCACTTATTCAGCCCATCCAGGATCAACGTTGAAACCATGGCTCTGATACCAGGTTATAACGTCCCTGACCATCAACCCCATTGCCGGGAAATGCTACTATGAAGAACATACACTTATATATAATATGCATTAAATCAAATTAACACATTTAACATGGAGTTACTACTTCTATTCAGACTTAAATAGAATTAACAACAATTCAAACTTGCAATGAAATACATGATAACATTTCAAAACACAAACTTGCATCACATATAAATTAAGTACATAATTAATACTTATCTTTTAAACTGGCGTAACAACACCAACTGCGTGCAGACCTTCCACGAACCTCCCAGAATTAGACCGCGCTGCTAATCACTCTCAGCAGTAGGTCACCCCCGAGCTGGGACTAAGTTCCATCGGGCAAGGGAATCCTAGGCTAGGCAAGGTCAACAGGAAGACACACATTTTATGAGGATGGATTCTCTCCCAAGAGCCACTTATTCCCACTGCTCACAGAATCTCATTCCCCACATGACTGTCCCACCCCAGAAGTATACACCTTCTCTGTCACTAGGATAGTCCTTCGGCTGCTAAACCTCCCTTGCCTTGGGCTTCAGCAACAGGCTAGAACAGAATTCTTCAAGCTCTATGGCAGCTACATGACCCCTTCCAAGATTTCTCACTTCCTCTGCGCACTCTCTCACCTGGAGAGAGTCGCTCATAGGCCTGACAACCTACCTCTTCAACCACAACCACCTCCCTCACCTGGAGAGAGTGTTTCACACAGGCTTGACACCTTGCTTCTTCAACTCCGTTCTAGCACAAGGAGGAAAACAATAATCCTTAGCAAGGAACAAATGATGGTAGCCAATCGCACTCAGCCAAGGGACTGCGTGGCCACAACAACCCACAGTTATGACGCCACACGGCTCACGTAATACACAGGACAACAACCCAAATGGTTAAGGCACGAACTCAGATTCATAGTGTGGATAAACCTGGGTTCACAGGACACACATGTCAGCCTTTCCCTCCTGTCTGGTTTCTTAGATGTATGTGGTTATGCAAAGGTTAGACGTAGAGGTAAAATAGGTTCAGACTGAGGATGTGTCGACTTCTCAAGAAAACATTACAGGTTGGCCTCACAATTTCGGGTTTCAGAGCTGCATGAGGTATGAAGAGATCAGTCGCAGAGGCAACATGGTTTAGACAACGAACAGAAGAATGGAGGACAAACCCCCATCATGGATCAATTCTTAGGTTAAATTGCATGTGCCTGGGCCGACACATGTTGCCCATGAATATGCATGCACTCCATCAAGTATGTGTTCCCTTTTCCAGGAACTTAGGATAAAAATATAC
>WSFP011413305.1:0-24182 GCA_009831015.1 Picea engelmannii | reverse complement strand
GTGATATTATGACTTGAGATCCTTGGAGGGCGTGCTTATTTGTCTTTGCAGGACCTAGTGGGTGGACAGTTTTGGGAGAACAAGCCTAGCTTGGGCTTCTATGGGGCTTGAAGCCCACAGGTTGGATGTCAAGGGATCGCATGTCGGATGAGAGAGACGTACCTTTAGAGGCCTAGAACACATCATGGATGACATGACATAGCCTTCACATGACAAACATTTTGCCTAGGAGAGGAAAAACATCATCATTGGAAGCTTCATGTCACATGGAAGGGCTAGTGTTTGGTCGTGAAGACATGGCTCATTGACACATGGACATTTTGAGGGAAGAAGACCTTGACCACGAGGAGATGGCCTAGATGAGTGACATGTGGCCTTTGAAGGCCTAACTATGGATCTCCAACTCCAACGACTTGGTCCTAGTGTCAAAATTTCCCCTAAAGGGAGGACATCATCTTACTTTAGGGTTTTATTTGTGTAAAAGTGAATTTTAAGTGAATTGTTTAATATTGTTTTGTTACAAGGGGTAAGATAAGGGTTGTGGACCCCTTATCTTATGTTTTACCCTTGCTAATGTGGACAAACTATGTGAATGAAATTTTGTATAAATAGAGATCATAAGATCTCGTTTTATAACATAACTCTCCCATTGTGAGAAGTAGAGGACTGAAATTTTCGCTACCCTTGAGGGTTTTTGCTATCTTGTGTTATGATATGGTTTCTCTTTGGTTGTGGAGTTGATGATGACGACACACTAGCCTTTGGAGGTCATTCCTTTTCTATTGTGGTGGTTATCTTTGCATGTTATGGTCCATCTTGTTGCTATTTGGATTCATAAGCCTTTTACTTTTTGTTATCATTTGTAATTCAAGCATCAAGGTTGATTTTTCTAAGGCTAGGTAGGGAGTATAAGTGCATACACCCCTACTCTAGCTCCATCATATTTTTAAGCATAGAATTTATTATTTGCAAGGGTTTTGCTAAGGAAGTATAAGGGCATACACCCCTTAGTTTTAAAACCCAAGCTAGGTTACTTACCTTGGGGAATAAGAGGGTTTATACCCCCAAGGAGGTAGTAGCTTTAGCTCTTTTCTCTTGAACCCGTTAACCCATAATCAAAGGCACTAGTCATTGCATCGGAGAAGTAAAATGTTGCATTGGTAAACATGAAAGTTTCAAGTTTTAAAGTTCTCTCACTTGGAAGTTGTTCCTTGAGCCCTAGGATTTCTTGCCTTATTGAGGCGTCCTCTTTTATCCACTAAATATTACTGCTGTCACAAAACTAACCTACAGTCATTAGGGCTGCAGAAAACTAACTCTCTAACCTTGGATAACTCCTAAACTAACCCTAGGAATTGGCTATAAATGTTCCCTAACAAACTACTAACCCTAACACACTTTTTGAGATAGTTAGAAGTGGTCTTCATTAGCTGATTTTTATGTTATAAAGATTGGTTTGATACAACAATAAGGATGATAAATATCACTGCAGTAATCTTTTCTTTCACCCTTGCTTTTGTGCTAAAGTATTGCTTTATCATTGTTGAGTTGGGCTAGCTTTCACTAGCTTGTCTCTTGCTTATTCAATTGTACTTTTAGCATTCATTTTGCAGTCGTTATTATCTTCTATATGTTGATATATATCATTGAATTTTTCTGCGATTAGGGACATAAAGCTTAACTTTCTTATCCAACTAACATATCATATAATAAACTTGGTTTTCTTTGTGTCTCGGGCAGGTATTCACACTTGTCAGGTTACTCAAATCATTGGAAAGCTTAAGCAACCCTCTAGACTCATCTCCAAGTCCCCTTTTCCATATATAAACTTGAAATTTAGGGGATTCCATCCGTACATATCATTTTCCATCTCAATCCCCCTAGGGTGACTGAGATCCCCCCCTTGAGGTGACTACCTCACCTCTAAAGTGACGGGAACACCTGCCTAAGGTGACAATGTGTAGGTGCTCTCTAAGTTGTCTCCAATTAGTGGTTGGGTCGGGCTTTTCCCAAGCTACAACTTTTGTTATAACATTTTGGCGTCGTTGCTAGGGAGGATTTTGAATCCTATTCCAAACCCTATCGACACTTTGGCAAGCTATCCCAAATCCTTTACCCTAGCTTGATTGTTGACTCCACCTAAGGGACTTTCCCTTTCGACCTTTCTTGATGAGCTCCTCTTGAAGCTCATCTGGCGACTTCACATTTCTAGAACCCTTCCTTTCCTAAACCTTTCCCCCCTGGGAGGTTCAAACCTTCTAAGGTCTACCGAATAAGGCCTCACCTCAAGTCTTATGTTGTCAAAACCCTTTTCCACGGTACCCTTCCCTTTCCTCCAATGGATTAACCTTTGGAAAAAGACATCTACAAACCCCTTAACATGTCCACTATCCAGGGATACCCCAATACAATGCCAAAAGAGTCTAACAAGTGGTTGCCAAAGTTCCTAGGAAATAATGTAGTAACTATCGAGGATCATCTTTATGTCATGGGACGAGACATGGACAATGCAAGGATTGAACATGAGGATGTAGCCATGAGGCTATTCACCTCATCATTGACTAAAGAATCTCTTGATTGGTTAAGAGGCCTCCCTAATAATCATCTCATGTGTTGAATTTTCACTATGCTAGGCTCAAGCGTGAGGTTTATTTCAATTTTAGCATTTACTTGAACCATAGACAAATTCACCTACACCATTAACATTTGCTGCAATAACCAAGATCACAAGAAGAAATACAATGCACAAGAACACAAGAAATATCATGGGAAACCCTTCTCAACAAGGGAAGAAAACCCAACAATCCTTTTCCATATTCTCAAGAGAAAGACCTCCCACACCATAGACCTAGCACACAAAAGGGTGCTCTTAAAAACCAAGAAGGCTAGCTCCCAAGAGAGGTGCGCACTTTAGCCCCAGAATATGTACTTGCTGAAATTTCCAAAATCACATGTGTGTTGTGTTTCCTCAATGGGGAAATCACCTTTATTTATATTAGACTGGACACATCAAAATTGTTGTCTATTGGCACAACATGGTCGACCTCAATAACTCATAATATAATTAATAATTACCATATTAATTATCTTTTACATTGATTATCTTTTACTTTATGGTGGGGTTGACCTGTACCCTTTACATCACAATTAGGGTTACAGGTAAATCTGACTCTTAGAAAATATAACAAGGTATCTCACACACTCACTAGTGCTCAACCACTAGGGGCATGTTCACTTGTGCTCAGCCACAGGGACGTACAACTCAACAAATCTCTATCTCACCGAGTCTCACAGGAGAATCATCTGGACACACACTCACTAGTGCTCAACCACTAGGATCACGCCCACTTGTGCTCATCCACAGGGACATCCTACTCAACAGATCTCTATCTCACTGAGTCTCATAGGAGAATCATCTGGAGTATCACATCGTCTCAACTCTCTACACAGAGGAGAAAAATAAACCCATCACATGGGCTCCTTCGCCCCTCACAGGGGTACAAATCGTTTCATCGCAAACGACACACCTATCTCATGGGCATCTTCCCTACACAGGGAAACAAAATGTTCCATCTCCGTCTCAGAGAGGAAGGACACACTCATCTCATGGGAACACCCAACTCATGGGCTCTCTCACAGGCCGACTCACTCAGTCTGTGTCTTGGAGGATGTCTCACGCAACTGTAATCATCAATATCACGTCCTATGAAGCTTTTGCCAACTTATTTAAGAGTAGATGGTCAACAAAGAAAGAAGGTGGGACGTTTGGAGCTCAACTCAATCAGATAAAGAAAAAGGAGAATGAGACAGTGAAGGAATTCAATACCACATTTGACAGGTTGAACAACCAGATTCCAATAGAATTCTACCCTAAGGCCTCATCAATTCATCTCCTTTATATGAATGCTTTTGAAGGGAAATTTTTCTTCATTCTGAAGGATAAGAAGCCCACATCATTGGCACATGATAAAGAGTACAGTTTCTACATTGAACAAGATATTCTTGATTCAAGGGTGGAGCCTTTTCAGTACCCTTGTGTCAAGGCAGAAGCAAAGACTAAGGTTTCCAACAACATTGCTCCTGATTCGATTGCCCTCTTGACTCAAAATATAGATCATATGAGTACTCAGTTTACCCAAGTGCAGAATCAGATTATGGGTCGTTTGACTAATGTAGAGAGGAATTAATCTGCTCCTAGACCTCAGTTTATCAAACAACATAGAGATGCCACAGGTTGGAAACCAAGGCCCCAACAAGAGGTAAAGGCCCCATATACTTTAAAACCAGTCGGGATGGTTGACACATAAGCTTGGTGCCTTCCATGCCAAGAAACTCATAGAGAGTATGAATTCCCCCGACGAGATGAAGATTCTCCTAACGATATGAATTTCATGGATATGATATGCATGTTCCAAGAGGAACAAGTCACAGAAGAATAGATCAAGGAATCCAAAAGACAGGGGGAAAGAGAGGGGAGACTCCTTGAATTAGTTAACAAATGATCAGAAGAAGGAATTAAGGAGGAGGGAATATTTTACCTACACTAGAAGAAATAAAGCTTCAACCCCTTTATTGTAGCCTAACACTCCTCTTCCATTGATAGAGAAGGTGGCCCCACGACCTCCACCTCTGGTACATGAGTTGCTTCTTCAACCAACTCCTGCAGACGAGATTTAGTTAAATATAGATATTGCAAGCATGTTTGGAAACATGAATATGACGGTCCCAATGATAGAGATGTGCAACATCCCTTCTGTGAAAAGGGAAATATTGAAGATATTATAGGTACCGACTGAGAAGGAATACCCTCCTATCGTTTTAAATACTATGTACCTCGATTGGCAAAGGGACAAGAATCCTCCTTTCTATCTTTCATTAGGCATAAATGGCCTTCGCCTGAACAACTGTATGCTTGATTATGGAGCCTCAACAAATGTCATGTTATTGAAGGTGATGGACCAACTTGGTTTGAAAACAACTCGAGCTTATGACAATGTATATGATATTTATTCTAAAAAGGTCAAGGTTTTTGGGGTATGAGAGGACGTTGAAGTTTTTAAGATTGATTTTCCACATATCAACCTCCTCATGGACATAGTAGTGATCGATGTTCCAGATACTTGGGGGATGCTCTTATCGAGGACCTAGTCTTGTTCCCTTAGCATGAGCCTTACCCATGCATACATTCCCATGGGCGATGGCACATATGAGATATTGCACAGCTGGGAAAAGAATGATAAACACGTGATGGATTCGAGTGGCCCTAATTATGTAAATAAACATGATTATGATGTGCCTCCACAGATTATTGAGTATGATCCATATGAGCTACCCTTCATACAGGAAGACTCTGTATAGATGTTTCTCCCATGGAGAGATGAATACAAAGAGAAACTTGCAAAGTACCATGGGAAAAATTCAGGGTCTATCCATATTTTGAAGAAAGAAGACGAAGAACATGAAGAAACCATCAGAAGGGTGGTCAACATAGAGCCTCCTTCATATCCATACACTGATAACATACCTTGCATCAATTTCAATGAAGGAATTATTGCGCTCATGTGGGACAAGAGAAAGGAAAGCCTAGGTATGACCAAAGAGATGACAACTCATGGCTTGGCCCTTACATCGTCAATAAGAAGTTAGATATAGAAAAGTACTATGTGACAGCCTTGGATGGAAGAAAGATGCCATTACTAGTGGATGGATCTCTTCTTCAAACTTATGTTTAGGTCACATGACTTATTTAGGGCCCAGGCCCCGAGTAAGTACGTAGGTCATCTTACTTTCCTTGCATTTGCATCTTTATTGCTCATATTAGTTTAGACACATTTCATTTTTCATTTTTCTCTACTTGCATATTTGTTTCATGCTTAGTTTAGAAATTTTTGAAAAAATGTCAAAATTTTTCTTTTCTAGGTTAGTTTTCATTTAGATTTTTATGTATATGGATGAAGGGTGATATCATCACCATAGATGCTATGATGTTTTTGTCTGACTTTTTCCAGGCACATGTCTACCAGGAGATGTTGCGGTTCTCATGCACTCTACGATGAGCACAGGTCCCGAAGTAGGATCTAGATGTTATCCCCATTTTGTGGGATAACTAAGGAGATTATGTCTCAAGGCCCTCAGGTTGCAGATATGGAGTGCTGAGAGGCTACATGGCCAACAATGTCCACTTGCACAAATGGAAACCCTTCTCACCACCACAGAGGTCAGGGTTTTCAGATGGCATCCACCACACCAACTGGCTTCCGAGAGGCACTGGGCCTTGCTCCATGAGGTACAACTCAGGTATTATGGTGAGTGTCATTTCAATATTTGAGGCATTTTGAGTATGTTGTATGTTAGACTACTTTAGATTTCATGGCATATGCTTAGACACTATTCCTAAGTAAGTGGTCTTCTTCAGGAATGGGTTTACTACTAGGAACTCCCTTAAAGAGCCATCGCACCATTCCCAACCATACTTACCACTTTCGATCACCTAAAATCCCCCATTTCCTTGTCTCTTGGGATTTTATGGTGTATTGACCCAAGAAAGGGTTGTCCCTCATTCCATGGGAAGAACGGGCTGAAGGCCAAGAGGGATTGTTGTTGGTTAAAAAGATAAAATCCTATATATAAACCTTCCAGATGCTTCGCCCAGGGATCACCTGAGAAAGCAATGAAATGCTTCTCTATAAGAAAAGGGGGACCCACAAGAATAAATGATAATAAATGTTTAGGGGGTTAGTTGGAGGATAGGAGGTCTCATCATGAATCGACCTATCATTATCATGGGGATCTAGCGATATGACATTACCATCATCTATCCACCAAGCCAGGGTAGTGGCTTTCAGTTATAGAACTGAGAGAAGGGGGTCTCGTCACGAGCCAACCTTCTCATTTCCACAAGGTATTTGTGAGTGACACTGTCATTATCTGGACACCACACCGGGACAATTGCCTTCAACTCATTTCTTAAAACATGAAAGAAACAAAGAATAACAAGAGGATGGGATTGGAAAAAGTGCATTGCAAACGAAGGTGCCACACACCCTATTCAAAGGAACCCATGAATGAGACACTACAACCGATTGTATGTCATGAACCCCATTCCCAGTTAGTCTTGACCCATAACCACTTCATCTACCTCACATGGATTAGAGAGGGATCACTTGGGAAACACTCCTTGACCTATGGAAAGATCTACCCAATAGGACACCTTGCCAACCCTCCCATATCCAAGCTTGGTAAGCTGCATAATGTCTTTGAGAACTTACTTGTTTGATCGAGAATCTCTGATGCACATGCTTAGGTGGCTCATTTATTGATTTCATTTAATCACCATGATATTATGACTTGATATCCTTGGAGGGTGTGCTTTTTTGTCTTTGTAGGACCTAGTTGGTGGATAGTTTAGGAAGAACAAGCCTATCTTGGGATTCCATGGGGCTTGAAGTCCACAGGTTCGATGCCAAGGGCCCGCATGTTAGATGAGAGAGACATACCTTTGGAGGCCTAGAACACATCATGGATAACATGACCTAGCCCTCACATGCCAAACGTTTTTCCAAGGAGAGGCAAAACGTCATCATTGGAAGCTTCATGTCACATAGAAGGGCCAGGGTTTGGTGGTGAAGACATGGTTCATTGACACATGGATGTTTTGAGGGGAAGAAGACCTTGACCATGAGGAGATGGCCTAACTGAGTGACATGATGCCTTTGGAGGCCTAACTATGCATCTCCAACTCTAACAACTTGCTCCTACTGTCAAAAAGTCCCCTAAAGGGAGGACACCATCTTACTTAGGGTTTTCTTTGTGCAAAAGTGAATTGTTTAATATTTTTTTGTTACAAGGGATAAGATAAGGGTTGTGGACCCCTTATCTTATGTTTTACCCTTGCTAATGTGGAAAAACTATATGAATGGCATTTTGTATAAATAGAGATCATAAGATCTCATTGTCCCATTATGAGAAGTAGAGGACTAAATTTTTCGCTACCTTTGAGTGTTTTTTATATCTTGTGTTATGATTTGGTTTCTCTTTGTTTTTGGAGTTGATGATGATGATGATCCATGCGGATATTGGTGGCCACCCACCTATTCTAATTGGCTCCTCTTAACAGTTTTTAGTTCAACATGTTCTTCTATAATTCTTTGTAATTTTGGGTTCTACACTTCCAGGGTTGTCTGGTGCCTTGCACAGCTTCAAGGGTCGTTTTGGGGCCCTAAACAATGTTTTTTTGGCTTTTTAGAGACAAACTGTAGATGGAGTTAGAATTTGATAGCATAATGTGTAGTTCTCGAAAAGACCTTTCCAACAGGCTATCATGTGCCAAAAATGGAGGTCGTATCCAAAAATTACCACCCCGGGAAGTTGAGGTACCAACTTACCCATCGGGGCCCACATAACTTTTGGCGTTTCATCTCCTAGGGTTAGGTTTTTGGATGTCTAGGGTTTTGGAATTCATGAGTAATGTTAAAAAGGCCCCTGGAGCCTCATTGTAATCATTCTGCACAGATGGATGCACATAGCAACCACATATCTTCTCAGAGATAACTACCACCATTCGAGCAAGTTGTTTTCAGTTATGCAGTTTTACAGTTTCAGGCTATTTTATTTATTCAATAGAAGTTATTGTTCACTGGATATATGTTGTTGTTTTCGTATCTCTGTGTTATTGTATTTAGTCTGTTATTCATGTTGTTCCGCTCATAAATCCAGATTAGTTGTATCAAAGCGGTCTGCTCTTCATTTATTTTTCTTTGTGCATGTCCTCGACAAGATCTGGTTACAAGAATTTGGGGCTTGAACTAGTCGAGCCTTTACAAGATCGGCCATGTCGAGCCCGAAAACAACCCATGGGAGATGAAAATATAGATGAATGAGCAGAAGATCCTTTTAAAATTTTGCTTGAGGAATCCCTTGCGCGACAAAGGAACGAAATGATGGACAACTTTGCAGAGATCCTTCAATGACTGCCCACAGGAGACACATCTTCATTAAGCGGCCATGCAACCCCCTTCAAGGTACAAGTAAATTTTGATATTCCATTATTTGAAGGACTGATAGATGCATATGTTGTAGTTAAATGGCTAAATTCGCTCGAAGGGTATTTTTCGGTCCATAATTTTTTCGACAGGGAAAAGATTACTTTTTCACTCCTCAAGGTCATTCCCCATGCTAAGGACTGGTGGGATCCTTAATCTGAGGAAAGGGCCATAGAGGAATTTGCAATATTTGCAGTCACCCCCACATGGGATTTCTTTAGGGATGCCATTAAAGAACAATACTACCTTGTTGGAAGCTACAAGGACCAGTACATAAGATGGACCATGCTGCGTCAGGAAAGGGACCAGACAATAACATATTTCACCAATATTTTCCATACCCTGTGCACCAAATTGGGTATCAAAGACTATGAATGAGATCTGGTGCTCAAATACCACAGTTGTTTGCATAGATACATTCAAACATAAATGGGGTTTCTGGACATCACATCATTAAGTGCAGATTATATATATGTTGTCAAGATCGAGCAAAAATTGAAGCAGAAGAGGCAAGAGTTTGGATCTGCAAACTCCTCACAGTCGAAGCAGGACAAAGGTGGCCCCAACCCACAAAACAAGGTATAGATAAAAGATGGCCACTTTGAGGACAATTAGTCCAAGCTGCAACACAAGAAGGGTAATGAGAAGTCGAAGAAGGACACGGGAAAGTGGTGTGAATACCATAAAATCCCTTGGCACAACACCGAAGAATGTTGCTCCAAGCAGTCACTAGTGGCCGAGCTGAGAGCTTTTGAGTCATAGGCAGATTTTGACTCTGAATGAAATCCAGAAGGAGGGAAGCGAATCATCAATGCCGAACCCAACGCCATTGTTGCTACCACCAAAGTCCAGCGAAGAGAACCAGAAGAACCAGAGGAAGGGGAATGCCTCTTTCATTCACTGACGTGGGTAAAGGGGGATCCACTTCGTTTCATTGTCGAAAGTGACAATCAGAAGAACTTGATCTCAGAAGAGGTCATCAAGCGGCTGGATTTGTCGATGACACCACACCCACAACCCTACACCATCGGCTGTCTTCGCCAAGGAAGAGATCCTCGCGTCAGCCAACAATGTCGTCTTCCCTATGTCATCAAGCCCTTCAAAGACGAGGTATTGTGTGATATTTCTCCCCCTTGAAGTTTGTGATGTTCTTTTAGGACAACCATATTTGTGGAAGCGACATGTTGTGTATGAGTATAGACCTCGTAGTGTTATTATCACTTTCGGTAGACAATTGTACATGATACCAGAGGTAGTGCAACCTACTGCTATTTCTTTAATCTCTGCTAAGCAATGCAATAAAGTCATTTCATAGACCGAGAAGTTCGTCTTCTTTGTGATCCGTGCTCACAGTAAATAGAAGGTCGTCTCCACATCCCTGGCCTCTACACAAAGTCTCTCTTTGCAACCGAAGCAAGTGGACGAGATCGTGGAAGAGTATAGAGACATATTCTCCTCACCCACTGAGGTATTGATGCATTGCCAAGTCAAGCATCCAATTGATCTAACCCCTAGTGCGCCTCTGCCTAATGGACCAATATATCTTCGCTCGCTGATGGAAAATGACAAAATCAAGCATTAGATCCAAGAGTTGCTTCAAAAGGGGCACATTAGGCTGAGCTCCTCCCCTTGTGGAAGCTCGATTGTACTGGTGCAAAAGAAAGACGTGTCTTGGCGGCTCTGCATTGATTATAGAGAATTAAACAAAATCACAGTCAGGAACTCGTACCCAATTCCCCGAATTGATGACCTTCTTGACCAACTGAAGGGGCAAAGTTCTTCCGCGAGATTGACCTAAAGTTTGGCTACCACCAGGTTCCTATCGAATCGACTGATGTATGGAAGGCAACTTTCAAATCTAAAGAAGGTCTCTTTGAATGGTTGGCCATGCTCTTTGGCTTAAAAAATGCACCAACCACTTTCATGAGGTCGATGGATGATGTATTGAGACCCTTCAACAACTCTTTTGTGGTGGTATATCTTGATGACATCCTCATCTTCAACAGAGCTTGGGAGGAGCACATGGAGCATATTCAACAGGTTTTGAGCACTCTACGTTAGCACAAACTATATACCAACTTGGAAAAATGCTCCTTTGGCATGAACATGCTTCAATACTTGGGATACATTGTTGATGAGCATGGGGTACATGTGGATCCAACTAAGATCCAAGTCATCCATGACTGGCCAACCCTGACCTCACTAACTGAGCTTCAAAGCTTCTTGGGACTTGCCAACTTGTACCGACAACTCGTATTGGGATTCTCCCATGTTGCATGGGCCCTCAACCAAGTGACCAAGGGCGGTGACAGGGAAAATTTTGCATGGGGGAAGGCACAACAATGAGGATTTGATGATTTGAAGCATCGCTTGTGCTCAGCTCCAGTACTCTCCTTACCCGATCTGCAACAACCATTCAAGATTGAGATTGATGCATACGACTATGTTGTAGGCGCAGTTCTCACCCAACACGGTCATCCAATAGCATACTATAGTGAGACACTCTCAGATACCGTCCGAAAATACCCCACCTATGAAAAGAAAATGTATTCCATTTTGCAAGCCTGGCATTAATGGAAACATTACACTATGGGAAAGGAGACAATCATCCACACTGATCACAAGCCTCTGCAATTCATACATACACAAGGGAAGTTGCAAAATGATCGCCATCAAAAGTGGTCCACATACCTGCAACAATTCCATCTCAACATCAAGTATAAGATAGGGGACATGGATCAAAAATCATGTCGTTCACTGCCTTAGTTGATGTTCCATGGCTGCACTCACCACCGTGCTCCATTCATGTGGGCATGATTCATCTTAGTGGCCCCAACTTTATCAATGCGATCTTGACTTCATCACCACCTATCAGCTCTTGGGTACATGCGCAAATGTCATCTATTTTCACATTCATGATGGACTATTATGCTATCTAGGCCATCTTTGTGTTCCTGCAAGCGAGCATGCAAAGCTGAATTGGGGGGCTCACTACAGTCGGATGGAAGGACATTTTGGCATGGAGAAAACTGTGGTCGTTCTACAAAAACATTTTTATTGGCCAAAAGTTTGACATGATGTCAACAAGTATATCAGATCTTGCATTGCTTGTGCCATTGCTAAGCCAGCCATCAAGAAGCAAGGCTTATACACCCCTCTTCCTACTCCAAAGAAGCCTTGGGAATCCATCTCGATGGATTACATGTTTGGCCTTTCGTCCACCAGGCAAGGAAATGATTGCGTATTTGTGGTGGTTGATCAGTTTTCGAAGATGGCCATTCTCATAGCCTGCAATAAGAGCATCACAATGACATATATTGCCAAGCTCTTCTTCGAACGAGTGTGGGTACATTTTGGGGTACCATAGATCATCATCTCCGATCGAGACAACAGGTTCCTCAACACATTTTGGTAGATTTTCAGGTCACTGTTGGACACCAAGATCACCAAATCCACTGCCTTCCACTCTCAAACCGATGGTGAAACATAGGTCGTCAATCAAATGATTGTGCACATCCTGCGCATGTATAAATCCAAGAATCCATGTACATGGGATGAGAGTCTTCCATATGTTCAACACAACTACAACAAGGCTCTCGATAGCTTCATCGGCCATATCCCCTTTCAAGTGAGTCTGGGATTCCAAACCTTGGGTCCCATTGATGTCACACTCCCTCTTGCAACCACACAAACAAATTCTTCCCATGTTCAGTCCAAGGCCGACAAAGCTGCCAGATTCATTGAGGAGATTCAACACATCTGTCAATAGGTCCATGAGATTTTGAGGAAAGCCAATGCGAAGTAAGAGTAGCACCATGATCAACATCGGGTATCGCACAATTTTCAGGTGGGAGATAAGTTCTGGTTACAGTTATAGAAAGAATGCCTTACAGGACCCCATCGAAAGCTCTGTCCACTTCGCTATGGGCCTTACAGGACCCCATCGAAAGCTCTATCCACTTCGCTATGGGCCTTACACTATCACCAAGGCTGTGGGTGACAATGCTTTTGAGCTCAACACTCCCCCCTTCCTTGGATTGCACCCAATGTTCAATGTGGACCTCCTCCGACCATATTTTCCACCATTATTAGACACCTCAGAGATCGTAGAATAGTTGACACCAACAGATCTCAACCCTGATTGCATGGAATAGGCATCCACTGATCAGATAGTGGACACACAGCTTAAGGGCACTCGCCAACATGGGATCCAACTTTATCAAGTTGTCAAGGCAGTGAAACTCCTGCACCAAGGCAAGTGGCTCACCCATAGCCAAATTCAACAGAAATTTCCTCACGTAATGGGGGCACTTAAAGCAATGGAGACCATTGCTTTCGAAGGGGGGAGGACTGATCCAGGTGGATATTGGTGGCCACCCAACTATTTTAACTAGCTCCTCTTGACAATTTTTAGTTCTTCATGTTCTTCTGTAATTCTTTGTAAATGTGGGTTCTACACTTTTGGGGCTATTTGAAGCCCTACACATCTTCCAGGTGGAAATTGGTGGCCATCCACCTAATCCAACTGGTTTATTTTGGAAGTTTTCATGTCAGTACATCTTTCTGTACTTCCAGGGCTGTTTTGGGGCCCTAAACAATGTTTTTTTGGCTTGCCATAGTCAAACTGTAAACATAGTCAGAGTTTGAAGGCATAATGTGTATTTCTCAAAAATACCTTTCCAATGGGCTATCACGCGCCTAAAACAAAGATCATATGTAAAATTTACGACCCCAGGAAGTTGAGGTACCAACTTACCCATCCAGAGCCACATAAATTTTGGTGTTTCATCTCCTAGGGTTAGGTTTTTGGATGTATAGGGTTTTGGCATTCATGAGTAATATTAAAAAGGCATCTGAAGCCTCATTGTAATCATTTTTCTCATATATATGCATGTAGCAACCACATCTCTTCTCAGATATAACTACCACCATTTGAGCAAGTTGTTTTCAGTTCTGCAATTTTACAGTTTCAACCTATTTTATTTATTCAATAGAAGTCATTGTTCACTAGATATATGTTGTTGTTCTTTGTATCTTTGTGTTATTGTATTCATTATGTTATTCCTTTCGTTCTGCTCATAAATCTGGATCATATGATGCACTGGCCTTTGGAGGTCATTATTTTGCTATTGTAGTGGTTATCTTGGCATGTTATGGTCCATCTTGTCTCTATTTGGATTGGTAAGCCTTTTAATTATTGTTATCATTTGTAATTCAAGCATCAAGGTTGATTTTGCTAAGGCTAGGTAGGGAGTATAAGTGCATACACCCCTACTTTAGCTCCATCGTATTTTTAAGCATAGAATTTATTGTTTGCAAGGGTTTTGCTAAGGAAGTATAAGGTCATACACCCCTTAGTTTTAAATCCCTAGCTAGGTTACTTGCCTTGGGGAATAAGAGGGTTTATACCCCCAAGGAGGTAGTAGCTTTAGCTCTTTTCTCTTGACCCCATTAACCCATAATCAAAGGCACTAGTCATTGCATCGGAGAAGTAAAATGTTGCATTGGTAAACGTGAAAGTTTCATGTTTTAAAGTTCTCTCACTTGGAAGTTGTTCCTTGAGCCCTAGGATATCTTGCCTCATTGAGGTGTCCTCTTTTATCCACTAAATCTTTCTATTGTTACAAAACTAACCTATATCTATTAGGGCTACAGAAAACTAACTCTCTAACCCTAGATAACTCCTAAACTAACCCTAGGAATTGGCTATAAATTTGCCCTAACAAACTACTAACCCTAACACACTTTTTTAGATAGTTAGAAGTGGTTTTCATTGGTTGATTTTTCTGTTATAAATCTTGGTTTTCTACAACCATAACGCTGATAAATATCATTGCAGTAAGATTTTGTTTCAACCTTGCTTTTGTGCTAAAGTATTGCTTTATCATTGTTGAGTTGAGCTAGCTTTCACTAGCTTGTCTCTTGCTTATTCAATTATACATTTAGCATTCATTTTGTAGCCTTTATTATCTTCTATATGTTGATATATATCATTGATTTTTTCTGAAATTAGGGACAACAATCTTAACTTGTTTGTCCAACTAACATACTATATATCATATACTTTTCTTTTTTTTTTGTGTCTAGGGCATGTATTCACACTTGACAGGGTACTCAAATCATTGGCAGCCTTAAGCAACCCTTTAGACTCATCTTTAAGTCCCATTTTCCATCTAGAAACTTGACCTTTAGGGGCTCCCATCCATACATATCATTTTCCATCTCAATTCCTCCCTTGAGGTGACTACCTAACCTCTAAAGTGATGGGAACACCTGCCTACAGTGACAGTGGGTAGGTGATCTCTAAGTTGTCGCTAATCGGTGGCTGGGTCGGGCTTTTCCCAACCTACAACTTGTGTGATAACAAGGGTGGTTTGACCTTTTTACAATCGAACAATTATGCTCAACACTTCATCACTCATATCGTCTCATGTCTTCAACCCTCACAACTTCCTAGAACATATCAAAAGAAACACAATTGAATACTACTTCCTAGAACATATCAAAAGAGAAGTCTCAGAGACTGCATTAGCTCCCTTGACCCTATTGACTATTAAAGTAGGCATTCTTACCCTTTGAAAATTATATTGTCATTACATTATGGACTTTTATATTTATAAATGGAATATATGATGGCTCTTGTTATAGTTAATCTCTTTGTCTTGAAGCCAACTTCTATTTTTAGGAAGACTCTAATATGTTTGGTGGTCCTAATACAAGATAATGAATAGCTATAGGGGGATTTGAATTTTATCTGAAAGTGTAAGTGGTCATATGTATATCAATGTTTGGAATAGACTTCGGGTCTATTTTGCAGAGTCAGTTTTCCTATTTGATCAAGAAGAGTGACTGTTTGTCCTCTAGAGTGTTGAAAAGCATAATGATTATATATTTTGATTTTTTCTTGAAATAACAAATATATAGATTAGATTTTTTTTTTGGGAAAAAGTTAATATCTTTGTAATTTAATTTATAGTTATATAGTATGTTCATACTCTTTTCTATTTTTCCTCTAATGAATAACTAGATTACATGAATATTGAACATGATAAATTTTGAAAACAATCATTTAACAATAAGAATATAGTCTAATGGCTTCATAAATAAATACTGAAAATAGCTTATAGTTTTGGAGACAAAATAAATTAAGAGAGTTTTTGGTAGAGTTCAAATGTCTCATTTCATTTTTATTGTCACCAAAGCTACATGTAGTAGACAAATTCTAAAATTAAGTTATGATTTGGGAGAGTGTTTGGTACAGTTATGTTGTCTCATTTCATTTAACACATGTAGTATTGTCGAGAAGAGCTATAGGTGGCCTCCGAATATTTATTAACAAGTGTTGACCTCTACAGGTCCTAGGTGGAGTACCTGTTTATTTCAGATCATGCCCTTGTTTTATTGTAGTTGGAGATTCCTCCTTTTTACAAAGCCTACCCGTTCAAATTAAAATCTCAATGGCTGCTCGAAAAGGATTACAATGCGCTAATACATAAGGCTTGGAAGGATCCAAATTTTTTATCCGAAGAAAGCAAACAACACAGAGTCGTCTAGAAATTAAAGGATTTGAAGACACATACTAAGTTATGGGTAAAGGAAAGAATTGGCAGGAATTTGTTACATCCGGAGAAGTTAGAATATGAAATAAAAGATACAATTATGAATATGATTGGAGTTGCATCACATCCTGCATCAGAAAATCACCTTTGTAATTTGGAACATGAAAGAAATAAACTATTACAAGTGAATGAAGAACAATGGAGACAACACAACAATGCGATCTGGCTACAAAGTGGTGACCAAAACACCAAATTTTTTCATCATTACGCCAACCATAGTAGGAATTAAAAACATGTTTGGGAGATCATAGATGATAATGGGTATATGCACACAGGGCAAGGAGAATTAAAAGAGGAGGCAATTCTTTACTTCATTTTTTTTTTCAAGGCATTGAGTATTCCCACCATTTTTGAGCAAGTCAAAGTCATTGGTCCTTTTTCCAGGCTGTTTAATGATGAAGAGGCAAGATCATTTCATGGTAAAGTTCATTTGAATGAGTTAAAATAAGTATTACCTCTTTTCAAAAAAGATAAAAGTCGAGGGCTTGATGGCTAGACTGTCGATTTTTTCACTCACTTTATTGATTTGGTAGGGGAGGATCTCCTTGAGATGGTTGAGGAGTCAAGAATGAAAGGCTTTATTGTTGGGAGATTAAATTCTACTTTCTTAACCCTTATACGAAAAGCAAATAAGCCATCTACCTTTGGGGATTTCCGACCTATTTCATTATGTAACCTCAGCTACAAATTAATCTTAAAAATCATTGCCAATCGGATAAAACCTATCCTTTCCAGATAAGTTTCAACAGAACATTTGGGATTTTTTAAAGGTAGGCAAATACAATATGCTATTGGAACAACACATGAGAGTCTCCATAGCATAAAAAGAAAGAAATTGAAGTCCCTTGTTCTGAAATTGGATTTGCGGAAAGCATACGATTGTATCAATTGGGATTTTTTAAGGATGATTTTATTACAAGTGGGATTTGGTATCGAGATGACCAAGTGGATTATGAGTTGTGTTATTTCCTCGTCCTTTGCTGTGTTACTTAATGGAGAGGCTACATATTTTTTCAGGAGTGGCAGAGGTTTACACCAAGGTTGTCCTTTATCCCCTTTATTATTTATCCTGGTTATGGAAGGCCTCAACCTTTTATTAAAAAAAAGCAAAAGGGAAGGAAAACTAGCAGGTATTAAGGTGTCCAGAATGATTAAAATTCTCCACTTATTATTCATGGTCGATGTATTAATCATGACCAATGCAAATCTACAAGAATGGCTGGAAATTGACAAACTCATTAAATTGTTCTGCAAAGCTTCGAGTCTTTAGGTTAATGATTCCAAAACAACTGTGCTTTATGAAGGGATATCTGAAGTGGATCTAATCCCTTTCAAGTCTTTTCTCCCTTATAATTTTACATATTTAGCTATAGGCTTAAAATATCTAGGATATTTTCTAAAGACTAGGGTGTACAGGGCAGATGACTGGAATTGGTTGTTGGCCAAGATGGAAAAAAAAAAGTTGGTATGAGGTGCAATAGATGGTTATCCTTGGGTGGTCGATATATTTTAATAAAGTCAGTATTGGAGAGCCAACTTATTTATTGTATGTCATTGGACACCATTCCACGCTCTGTTTTAAACAAGATCCAAAAAATCATGTTTAATTTTCTATGGAATGGTCAGATTGAAACACAACATTTTCATCTTTGCAGGTGGGACTCACTATCTAGACCAAAGAAGTGCAGTGGATGGGGTTTTCACAATTTAATTCATTTCAACACTACTTTGACTGCTAACACACTCTAGCGAGTTCTAACTCGAGATGGAATCTGGCACAATGTTATAAAGGATAAATATCTACCCAATACAATAGTCATCAATTGGTTCAGTTCGGTCTCCTTCAAACAGATCACAACTTCAAGGATATGGAATAGTCTTATCAAGTCAGTCCACGTGATCACTCACTGGTTTAGCTGGATACCAAGATCAAGCCACCTTATTTCTATTGGTAGAGACAAAATCTTAGGTATGGGAGACAAATATTTCTCTCGCATGCTCTTATCCCACATTTAAGACGAAAAAAGATCACAGTCCTCGCCCAAACTAAAGGACCCTTGGACGATTTCTTCCACACATAAAATTGGATTGGTAGCGGTGAGCTCGGTATTAGAGGTGAGTTGGCATTTGAATGGGGTCGTTTTTTAATAGCTCTTATTGGTGCAGGAGTCTCTATCCAGGATACAAAAGACGAACTTATGTGGACAGGGGGTGATACTTTCGGGTATTTATTGGTTAAAAATGCTTACTTGGATCTCATATCTACCTAGAGGTTCCCGACTTATGGTGGATGGAGGTATAATATTTGGAAATGGAACTTACAACTCAAGATCAAGTTATTTATATGGTTGGCAACTGAAAACAAATTTTTAACCTGGGATATACTTAAAAAAAAAGGTTGGGAGGGCCCAAGCCTATGTCATTTGTGCAAACAAAGCACCAAAGATATTAAAAACCTTTTCATTCAGTGCACATTTACCAAACCAGTTTGGGAAAGATTAAAAATATTCAGAAGATTAAAAAAAATTGGGAAGGGATTATACTATCTGAGTGTTTTACTTCTTGGACAGAGGACAACTTTGTCTCCTCTACTCTTGCAGCCCTTACTTGCTGGTATATTTGGATAGAGAGAAATAAAGAAATCTTCAAGAATGCTTCTCCATCAGTTCTCTCTGTGGTTTACAAGACTCTCAGATCTCTCAACAGGCACCCAACAACCCAAAAATTTATCCCATTAAGAGCATGTCTGATTACACAACATGTGGGTTCATCTATTGCTTGTTTTGATGGGGCAGGGAATTCAGGTGGCAAGCATTGTGGAGCCGAGGGTGTTATCAAAACTCCATATTCTTTAGTTTATAGATGTTTTTTCAACTGCGGGGAAGGAACCAATACAAAGGCAGAACTTTTGGGAGTTTGGGCAACTCTCACTCTAGCGACACATTTGTCTCTACAAAAAATGCAGGCTCTGGGAGACTCAAAGGTAGTTATATAATGGATAAACAACATAGGAAGACTCCAGGCTAGTGCCATTGAAGGATGGAAGCATAGAACAAAGGAATTAATAAAAAATAATTTAAGAAATTAGCTTCCAACATATATTCAGGGAATTTAACAAGGAGGCAGATCATCTATCAAAATAATCTATTCATGAACCTGAAGGCAGAATTACATATTTCAAGTGGGAAAACGGGACTGCAGGTCCCATAAGGCATCTCATCCCTTTTTGACATCCTTCTTATATTGGTATTTTGAGCCTGCTTAAAATATTTTTGGACTTTTTTTCTTATATATCTGGATAAAAGATCGGGTTTTTTTTATCTTATGATTTAGTATTATGTTGTTGTAGCTTTCTTTTTGAAGCATCGGTCCATTGAGACTTGTAAGAGAGATACTACTTGGATAGTTTATTTTTGACTACTTGGCACTTTCGATCTATTTTACTGACTGGAACCATGTTATGGATAAGAAGATGTAAAAAATATTATACTCTAATATAATTTTGAGCAAATTTTCTATTGGAAAAAAAGAGAGCTATAGGTAATGATGTCACATCACTGTGATGGATAACTTTAGGATTACTATAGTGGATAACACCATCAATATTGTAGTCAATAAGGCCAAGAGAAGAAAAGTTGATAAGGTTGACATTCATACGTGTTTAACACTAATAGGATTATCTAATCAAGAAACATGAAGTATATGAAATCACACCAAAAAATAAAGGAGAACCATTTACTTATAAGGCATTTTGGCAGTGTTATTTCCAACCCTTTCATAAAGCAAGAAAAGCTTGTTGTTTAAGCAGAAATACAAAAACTCATTTTCCTTCTATCTAATTAGTCATCATACAAACATGGAGACATATATTTATATATATTTTACAAGGTTAATAAGTTAAAATAACTACATAAACATTTTTAATATTAATGAAAATATTATATTATTGAATGAAATAACCCAAAACTTTTATAACAAGGCTAAGTTGCAACACAACTATTACCTACCTTTGCGGGAATCATTTGGATAGGTGGTCAAACTATTGTCAAATTTAGTACTCATAAACCACGACGAGTTTCAAAAATTTGATACGATAAATATAATTGATTGTTATATGAACAATTGCTAGTATCACATCTTATGCTATCATTAGCAATGACATCAAGCCTTGATTTGTGACCTTCTGCTTTGCATGTGTTTCTTATGCCAAAATCCTCTCTGTTGTCTGCCCAATAATGGGGGTCTTCAATTTCTCTGCACTATCTTGCACTGCTTGCTTTACTATGCTTTGTGCAGCCGCAAGTTCTTCTATTACCTGACATGCTTCCTCCTGCAACGGCTCAAGATTCTGCGCGAGAGTTTGTTGTTAAGCTCTTATCTGTTTTATCTCGAGGTACAACTACCTATTCTCAATTATTGTAGTCATTCATTCTGTTGTTGGTAGAGTGCTCATTGTTTCTTTGAACTTCTGTGCCTTCTCCTCCATAACCTGCAATCTCTTTTGTGTTGCTTGTAGCTATGCATTCTCCAACAAATGAGTCCACATTTGTGAACTCTCTTCATATAGCTTTTCACATTCCTCATCAAAACCCCTAATGCTCTCCAGAGTTGTGATGGTTGTCTTCTTTTAATGCTCCCTTTCTTTTGGTGGGGTACTTGACGTTTTGTGAGCTTCCAAATCGATTATCTTTGCAAGGAAGCCCTGAATGGGTTCACTTATCTTTGTCACTTGATCTTCCAAGGGAGTATCTACTTTCATTGGTACCTCTGGGATGTTGTTGTATACCACACGCACTGCCTGTTGCAACCTTGTTGTTTTCTACAAAACCTCGCCTCATTCTAACATGAGTTTGTTGTATTATGCGTGTAATTCAATTCTCTTTCTTTTTACGACATTTTCTTGTTCATCTTTTTTTTCTGCTAATTACACTCTTTGAACAATGCCCGATTAAGAAATTCAAGCCTCGAGCTATTTTATTGCTTTTTTTTTCAATATTATGTACATGTATTGCGCATTCAAGCTAGTGCGCGGAAGGACGATTGTCCCTATATAGTTTCAGCCGACTACTGTGGACTAGTCTTCCATAATTTCCCCATTCAATTTATTCAATTGAAAAACACTTGCCTTTGTCACATATCGTATGACATACGAACCCAACAAGTGCATTTGGAACTTTCTAGGGCGCTGCAATTTTTTTTTTCATAGAGGAAAACCAAGTCTTCCATCTAAAACTTCTTCTATTTAATATGTATGTCATGCCATGCCTTTTTGCACGCTTTTTGAACCTACTGATGAAATCTTGCGATGAAGTGGTCCTCCTCCAGTTCCACTAGCTCTGACAATATTTTCTCTACTGCGCTAGAATCAATGAGCTCTATCAGTGTGACAATGCACAAAATCGACACAATAAACTCCATGGGCACAATTGTTTCCTGTCCATATACTAATTGGAATGGTGTCTATCTTGTCAACTTCTTACATGTGGTCTGATATGCCCATAGTACTGCAAGAATCCTCAGGTCCCAGTCATCTTGATTTACATTATATATATATTGGTCAGTGCATGCTTTAGGATCTTGTTAAATATATTCGTCAGTGCATGCTCTAGGATCTTGTTAAATGTTTCCACTGTTCCGTTCTCTTAAGGGTGATAAGGTGTGCTCTTCTAGTGATAAATATGAAATTCTTTTGTCAAAGCAACAATCGTTTTATTCAAAAAATGGGTCCCTTGATCACTCATAAGGATTTCCGGACATCCAAAAATTGTAAGAATATTCTCAAATAGAAACTTCACAGCAGTCTCCAAGCTGCAATCTCTAACATGTTCTGCTTCATCCCATCGGGTCAAGTAATCTGTCACAATGATTATATATCTTGCTCCTGACCTTTTTGTTGGTGGGTTGATGGTTCAATGAAATCAACTAACCATTTATCAAAATCCTGCAACGTAACTTGTGGTATTAAAGGCATCTCATCTCTTCTAGATGGCTTCCCAACTCGCTGACAGACATTAGAGGTTTGACATAAGTCCTTAGCATCCTTACGAAGGGTGGGCCACCAAAGTCCCGCACCCAAAATTTTCTGAGCCGTCGCTTTCCCTGCATTGTGGCCTCCCACAATTCCTTCATGTGCCTCCATTAATATCATAGGGATGTCATGCTCGAATACACATTTCCAAAGAATACCATCTACACCTAAATTATACAAATTCCAACCTATACGTTGATAATCTATTTCCTTTACTACTACTGCTTCTTCTGCACATTTGTAAAGTTGGGTGGGGCTACTCACGTGCTCAGGAAATGAACAATATCTACAAAGTAATCATTGACCATCTGTACTGCAAACAAGTGCACATTTGGTAGATTGTCATCCACATTTCTTGAATCTTCCCATGTTAATATGCGTGATAAATGATTAGGTCCTGTATTTAATTTTCCTGGTTTCACAATCACTGCAAAATAACACTCTTGAAATAATAACAACCATTTTCATATCGCCCCCCAACACTGGCTTATTGACTAAGTATCTCAGTGAAAAATTATCTGTGTATATCTTAAAATGTGATCCTAGCAGATAATGCCTAAACTTTTGTAGTGTATACGCCATTGTCAGTCCTTCACGCTTTGTAGTAGTGTAATTTTGTTTAGTAGTCGACAACTTTCTACTGGCAATATCCCACACACCAATATTCGATGAGATATGCATATGGTTCATGCATGCAACAACCATACACCACACTAACATGTTGTTTACGACTAATACAATGGGAAAAAATGGATGTGTTACAATCTTCAAGAAAGGAGGAAATATGAATGGAATGTGAAATATAAAATATATGTGGTCTACCGCTTGTTTCCATATACTTTAAAAAACAAGGCTTTTACTTCACACTTTAATTTGCAAATGGGATCTATTACTTGTTGGAATGACTTTAATATCGGAGATGCGTAGGATAAAAATGGAAAGCAAGGATGCATATTGGTCTCTAATCCATGGTTTTATGATATTATGATTTTGTTTCGAATGACATTCTAGGGCTATAGGTGATTATAATGGTAGACCAATTAAGTTTTACCAGCAAATTAGAAAAGGAAATTGGACCAACTCATGACTATGGTTAATTAATCAACAATTCCTTTAGTGAGATAAAAGCCATAATGCTAGAAATGGGAATGGAAGAAGGAAGATAACTCACTTGGAACTCGTTGTAGTAGATGATGAAGCTATTTTCACTAAAGTGTATAGTTGTGATAGTCCTATATTAGTGATCCATGTCCTATATTTACAACCATTGCACAAGATAGCCTTGTGGTGCTTCAACTGCAATTTGCCCCACACGTAAAAAATGCATATTTGTCAATGAATAAACATGATATTTAGACTTAGTAAAACTTTATAATAGAAACAAACCATGACCTAGATTAATAGAATGGAAAATAATTGAAGCATGATGTGGGTGAATAATATGATTTCCTGTTTATCTTTGATATGATTTGATGATGGAAGAAAGTGGGTGTG
>WSFP011413304.1:0-24183 GCA_009831015.1 Picea engelmannii | reverse complement strand
TTGTTGATTTGCATGCTTTGTTGATTTGCATGATTTGTTGGTTTATTTTTTGCATCTACATTTTTCTTTATCGAAATAAAATAAAAATATATATAATTGCATGTCATGAGTGTTGTATTCAGAGATTACATTGGTATGATAAACTTGTGAATTTCTATTCATTCACTTGGGTGTTTTTGAGAGTTTATCAAGAGCATATGAGGTTGTTGATTTTCAATTTAACAAGAAAAATATGAAAAGTGAAAAGTACTTCCTTTCCTTTAGATAACATTCATTGAAACTAAAGTTGCATCCTCTTTGCATGCATTTTTATATCTTTTGGATTTGAAAAGTGTCACAAACAACATTAAAGTTTCTTCCACTACCTTTGCATAATTAATAGCCTTAAAAAGAAAAAAAATGCTTAACCTAAAAAATCATTAGACTTTTTATTTTTACAGCGAACCAACATAGACTAGATTTAGGGCCTTGGTGCAAGTTTGGAGAGTAAATTCTCCAAGGCCACAAAACCAAAACTAGAAATCATTAACGAGTGTAAAATCCATTATCAGAATGAGTGTGTCGAGAATCTCCTCTAACACAGGAGTTAAACAGTAGGTCGCATTGGGGAAAATGGAGTGATATCCCCTCTCTACTTGTCTTAGTGTTTGTTGGACTGCTATGTGTATGGGGGTTTCAAAAGTGTCATGCCTCCTTGAGAGGTAACACTTATTGAATCTTTAGGTTTTGTTTCCCTGCCCATATGTGTGGTCTGACCTATGACTATTCGCTTGGTCACCCATTGTGAAGTGGTAATCTCAATGACCTTTTCTAGGTATCTACATAGGTGACTACAAGAAGGAAGTGTTTGTGGTACCTAGGAAAAACGTCAAACCTCTACTTTAGTCCCCCAGAGGGTGTCTATCTTCACGAAGGTACTTGCACCGATAAGGGTTGTTGTGTCAGGGTTACCGTAACTACTGCTCACATCTTTGCTAGCCAATGTTCCTTGGGACTTGATTTCCCCCAAAGGGTTGTTTTTTAGAAGGCCCCCTTTTTCAAACAGTTGCTTGTTGTTGGCTTAGAATTGCAAGGGGTGTTCTATGTGGTGAATTTTATGTCTAGTTGGCCATAGTTTATTGTTTTCTTCTCGTTTAAAACAAAGTTTTTACTATGGTTGACCAACTTCTTCGTTGGTATCATAGACTCTTTAATTATTTGGGTGAATAGACCTTGTGGGAATTTGTTCTCATTTTAGTAATCTTCATACAATGTCAAGCATTAATGGGTCATCCAACAAGGGGGGAATGGCTTGTACATCCCCAAATGTGTTGGGAGAAGTCATGATGACCACCTCCTTGTCGTCGCTTAGCGGGATGGGCATTCCCATATCTATGCTTACAACATCTAGTCATTCCATCTAGGGTATGCCTTCGACAACATCCTTTCCTTCCATAAGTACACCTAGATTTGTTATGCAAGGGACAAGGCCTTGGTATTACTACTAGAAGTGGATTCCAATATATTTATGGTGACCCTATAGGTATCATGATGATACCAATTATTGTTTTTCCTTTTGGTTGGAATTTTAACCCTGAGTTTGGTTCTACCTCTAGTTTTCTTGCTAGCATTGGGGACAATAATGTTTCTAGGGGCACAAATATCCCCGAAGGAAATTATCTAGGGGGATCAATGTTGCCATACCCCACCAACACTCTATTTTCACCTGATACCAGTCATGTGTTGGGAAATTCTTACATGAATGCCAACAAAGGGACCCCTTCCATAAGGGATCCTTGCACATTCCCTTCCTTTGGAAATGTTGGTGCCCCTTTGATGGCCATATTGAATATTCATGGATTGTTTGTGGGGTTTTCGGTTTGTTTGATGACCATTTTACATGTTCCAAAACTCCTAAAATTTATTTGTCGATGAAATCTACTTCTCCTCCTTCTTCCTCTTCTAGTGAAAGTCCATCTCCTAATAACCAGAAGTCTAAAAGGAATAAAAAGAGGCAGAAGAAGAAGGAGAAGAAAAAACAAAGGGAGAAGTCACCAACCACTGCAAGTCATGCTAGAGAAATGTCACCAGTCATTTCCAGGCATACTAGAGACGAGTAACCAACCACTACAAGTCATGTTAGGGGCAACACACTAGTCACTGCAAGTCATACTGGAGATAAGAAACCAACCACTACAAGTCATGTTGGGGGAAACACAACAATCACTTCAAGTCATATTGGAGATAACCAACCAACCACTGCAAGTCATGTTGCGGGTAAGCAACTAGCCATTGTAGGTCATGCTGGCGGCATTGATATTGTTGAGAAATCTAGACGAGAAAGATGCAAGCCTAAGTTCCCTTTTACAATTTGCAAAGGATATCACCTTACTCACTTATGTCCTCTTATTCTAGACATAAAAAGAGTGTGGTCCATTTTTGAAGGCTCTTCTACTCTAGAATAACCTTTGGTTTCTCAATGACCTACTCAACCATTGGTTCATGAAGTGGTCGCACCGATGCAATCTTTGGTCAATCCAAATCCTCTTTTAGAGAGTGATGTGTCTATCACTCATGTTTTCTTCGTTGCCAATTCATAACCTTCTAAACAAGGGGGCATCACACTCACCTTAAGCATGCTCCCTCCAAGTCCTAAGAGTGTTTCCTTTGATTGGAACAATGTTGTTGAGCCTCACCTTCCTTCTTTTGAACTCTTTTAGACAAGGGTTGAAGCTTATTCAAATGACATATACCGATGTATAGTAGATGAAGGAGCCTCTGTAAGCATTTTATCCTCCTCATCTTGGCAAGCTATAGGTTCTCCCTAGCTTGTGTCAACTCCCAGTCAACTGCTGGATTTTAATAGAAGACCTAATGAATCTTTAGGGATTCTTACTTAGTTTCCTATTGCAATAGGTGGGAAGACTGTGATGGTTGATATGATCGTGGTGAATGGCCCATTAGACTTTAATATGCTTCATGGGCATGATTATGTATATGCTATGAATGTTGTGGTGTCTACGCTCTTTCGAGTGATACATTTTTATTGCAATGGAATCATTGCCACTATAGATCAACTTTCATTTGATAATCACCATCCTTCTTTGCCATTATACCATGCTACCCCATTCTATGTAACTAGTGATTGAGTGGACACTACCTCGCCACGAGTGAAATATGTGGCATCGTATCCTAAGTGTTCAGTTGCTTTTAAGAAGAAGATTTTACACTCATGTTTGCCTCCTTGGGACATGATCCCGACAATTGTTCATAGGTTTCGGTTGGCATCTACTGACACCAGTCCGAAAATCCATCCTAATATGGAATATGATCAACCTACTCTACCCACCTTGGCTATTGACTCTCCAAGTTCACAGGATTTCCTCGATTTTGAGTTTCCTTTAGATGAGGCCATCTTGGAAGTCATGGCTTCAATCGATAAGCCAAAGGAAGATGTGACACATCGATCATCTATTCTTCCTGATTTGGAATAGATGAGGGTTAACACCATAAGTCATGATGCGAGAATGTGGACATTTTCTAGGACATCTAGTGAAATTCCACGTCTTGACCTCTTTGAACCTTAGATACATTTTCCAGAACTTACCACCAAATTCTCTTTTTCCAATCGCACCAAATATCAATATTTCATACCTAATTTGCATCTTGATGGGCATCATCAAGGAGTTGCAATAGCTCACGGGACTACTCACAATGAGTATCTTTGTACACATAAATTCAATCTTTTGTGGTGTGGCCCCAACATGGCGTGCCACATGATACCGACAATGGACCATGAGTTCATCGATGATGAAAAGGATCCTTGGTTAGAGCCTCCAAATGGGCTCTAGTTTGCATAAACTGTTAGGATGCATAGTGTTTGTACATAGGTGTGTGGTGTGAGTCTTTTTTGTTTTGCATATATCATGTTGAAAAATAAAAATAAAACATTTTCTTTTTTGAGATTTAACTACACATTTTAACCTTGAGTCTAATAGTTTTGGATGTGTTTTATATGACTCGATCACATTTTGTGAAATATTTTTAATGGAGACATCCATTGAACTTGAGGTACGTGTTTCAAACTAGCATATAGAGATAGGTTTTCCCTCAACACCATCTTGCATTATTAATCGTCCATTCTATCATCACAAATCCTTAGGTTTGGTCCTGTTGGGTTGTGACAATTAACCATTATCTTTTTGCACATCGTAACATGCACAATACAACCTACCCTACATGGGTTCCCTAGTTAGCACCATGAATGTCATCTAGTGCCCATGTTGTGACTTCTTGTAGGCTTGGGAACCCTCCTAGATCCCGCTAGTACTCAAAATTGAGCCTCATTTCTCTTTCTTCACATCTGTTTTGGATTAATCCCGAGGGGGTTCCCGTCATTTATGTGTCACTTTACAGTTGTACATGCCTTTGTTGCTTATGTCTTGGTGTCTATTATTGTGCTACTATTTTCTTTATTCCCGCTTACCACCATTTATAGTCACACTTGACCTCTGGCCATTTGCATTCGCTTACCTTCGTTTTGTGACCAGTATACCCATGGAGAGAACTGTTGCTATGAGTGGACCTCACTTTCCATTACCCTATTGCATCCATATGCCTAGGTCAGTTCCAGACGCTTGGAACATAGATGCGTGTTGTCCAGCCACCCAGTCTCTCCATATGAGCTTACTTTTACCTCTTCTTCATGCTCGTTAAAACATGAAAAAGACACCTAAAGAGTATACTTTTACCTCTTTTTCAAACTCGAAAAAACTAAACAAAAAAGACTCTATCGAGCACACTTTTATCTCTCTTTCATGCTCATAAAACTATGAAGGAGACAAAAAACAAAAAAAATTAACAAAGTGAAGGGTGGTTTTACCATTAATCTGTATTATAAAAAAATGGCAGTCGTTAGTCATGTCACCTTTGAACATAACACTTATTTGCATCATTCTCTTACAGTTGGGTTATAGATTTCCTGGGACTTGTACCATCAATATGCCATATACTCCTCTGAATGGTTACTTTTCTAGTCCTTACAGAGAGTGCTTCAAATGCCTCATTCATTGTCGCACCGTGTCATCGGTGCTCTTGCATTTATGTTGCTAAGTCACCATTGTGTCATGTTATATGTTCAAGGAAAGTTAAGCCTAAGTCGACCATTTGTTGTCTTATTGACCATCCAAGTTAGCTATCCCTGAATCGATTGTACTAGTGATTATATCTTTTCACCTCATCTCTCGGTGTATGTTTCATGTTTATTGACGGGGGATACATTAAGGCCCTCCTTTGATGAATATTTTCCTGTCGACTTCAACACATGATCTAGGAAAGGGATCTAGAAACCAACTAGTACCTTGGAGCTTATAGTGCTTAGGGGCAATCTTCCTCACAATCGAAAATGGGTTTACCTCATTGACTCCTAATTGATTGGTTCTACAAATGTTTGACATCGTATCCTCTATTCACACTTGCTAGCATGTACTAGGTACCTTGGGGTCCATTTTCATCATTGATGGGATCCCTCACGTCTATTAATGGTATACCTCAATGAACGGTAATCATACGGTTTCTACCATGCTTGACATTAGCTCATTTATTTGCATGATGTAGAATTGTACAATTGAGCTTGAGACAAAGACCTTGGGCCTGGGGGCACATTACTCATTCCTAATACCCCTCCTAGGTTGTGATGGCATACATCACTTCTGCAAAAGTACTTTGAAAACTAGGGAGCATTATCATTGGTGCTCACTGTCTTCCTAACATTCATTGTGACATAGATCCACAATGTATTTGATCGTGGCTATGATCCCTTTTGACATGGATCCACAGTGTATTTTTCATGGCTATGATCTTGTAGTTCATTACATGGATCTGCAATGTATTATGTTGGTGTTCGTGCTTTGCTTCTATTCCAAGCATGGGTATGTCTACTTCAGGGATTATCTATATACGTTTGGTTGCAGATATTCATTGGCTCCTTGATCTTCAACTCTTTCCTTACGCCACCTCATGTTCAAAATTATTCTAATGTGTTTTAACCATCCATTCCTCTATTGACCTCACACATTAGGGGGCATTTGTTACAACTATACTTTCCACCCTAGGGGCACATAGAGAACCTACTCATGAGGGGTATTGAAGTATACATGCACATTTACCTAGTACATCATTTTCCCTATGTTCTATAGTCCATGTATGAGGATGCACTTTGTCTCACTTGGTCCAAGATACTCTCCATTGGATGATAATATTCTTCCCCTAGAAAAGGGTGCACCTCTTCTTGAGTCATGCTTCAATTACACTAGAGGACTCCAGTCTTGCATGCCTTCCTTGGAATCATCACCAAGTCTTGCATGCCTACCTTGGAATCATCACCCAATCCTTCCTTGGAATCATCACCCAATCTTGCATGCCTACCTTGGAATCATCACCGAGACTGCATGCCTTCCTTGGAAACATCACTAGGAGTGAGCATTGCATGTGCATAAGGCTAGTAGGGCACAGTCATTGTGCATGCATGAGTGTAATTCACTCCACTTGTGCATATCTATTTAATTATTGATTGCATGATCAATTAACCAAGACTAGGTAGAAAATTACTATTGTTTCAGTTGGTGCATGTCCTAAGTAAGCTCCAGAAGCTCAACTATGGCGCATTATCTCATCACATGGAAGACTTCTCTTGTAAATTATTTATTGATAAAGGTGTGCTTGGAGAAAAAAGGAATGGAGAGCAAGTTTATGGTGCAAAATTTTCAGAAGAGATTCATCTAGGTAAGCTAGCTTTCACCACAAGTTAGCCTTACTTGTGTGAGGGCCAAGGAAGAGTCGAGGAAAGGACCAAGGAGGACCATAGTTGTGACTCAAGGAAACTAAACGACTAATGTAAGGTTCTCCATTATTAATATAGATCAATACAATTTTCCCCTTTCCATGATTGTTTGTTCAATTGCATGTTATTGGTTTATTCTTCACTTGGGTAGAATAAAGTAGATTCAGATTGGTTTAAGTTTCCTTAATGCTTGAAAGAGTTGAGTTGGGTAATGTTTGTCTTTTGTGTGCAGGAAGCGGGTGTGGGAGTTGGAGCTAGATCTCTAGAGTTGCACCAAACAGGATGACTTAAAGACAACCTTCGAAAACCAGGTGCATTTTTCCTCTCTTCTAGAATAAGTAGAATTTAATTCAGTAGATCTTGGAAGATTTGCATTGTTATCTATTAGTTGTCTATCTACGATCAAGGGCAGATCCAAGGGAGAGATTTCCTATCCACGTGAGGGTTTTTCTTCGGAACAATTTTGAATGGAGGTTTCATCTTTGAGTTGAGAGAAGGACATTGACTCGTTGAATTTTTGGCACCTCTAATTTCAAATGGCACATATTGGTTCTTTACATGATCTGTGCTAGTGATGTACCCTTCATTTCTTTTGAGCATAACTTGATGGTATTATAATTGATGGGTATGAAATTTATTGGCAAATCATATGCTTATTATGGTTATGGTGAACAACTCTTTGTGTCTAGGAGATCATCACTTTGAATTGGTTTAGTTTTAATTTTGTGGTGACTCTAATTCTCATGATTGTGATATAGCTCTAAAATCATAAGCAATATATTTATGGAACATTTTCTTCTGGTTCGCATTAATTTTTGTGCATTTATTAGTGTTTGTTTCACTTGCATATAATTTCGTTACAAAGAATTATACTTGAAACCTAGTTGTTGAAAATCTACTCTTGGTACATTATTCATGATGTTATGTTCATGGTTGGTTGTGTCCGTGGATTGGTTGTATTTGGGGCTTACTCCTTATATATCTATGGTGGTTTGATGGTATAAAATGATGGTGTTCATATCCTAATCCTTGTGGATATATTTGTGTTATGATTGATTTTTTGTTCTACTTCTCAAGCACTTGAATTAGTTAATGATCATACACTTATCGAATAACTCTTGATCACTTTGTAAACACAAGTCATTCAATCGTTGGAAAATGGAAAAGTGTTGTTTGTGATAATATGAATGGTGTCAAGTGGATTGTGGACTTTGAGAAGCTTTCTAGGTGATTCAATATATGATGTTGACCTTGGATGATTGGTGAGTTTTTGGAACTTAATATTATGTTGTTGGTGATTTCCTATTAATGTCACATTTTCCATGATTATGTTAAGGCCCTTTGGGATCTATTCCAAATGTGGTTATGCTTGGAGTGTGTTGCATGGAAAGATTTGGGAACTTGTACTCAACATTTTGTTCATACATCACCTTAAAGAAAAAAACTTAGCATAGAAATAATGGTTGAATTGAATGAACTTTGAGTGATTCTCCATCGTCTGATTTGATCATGTGGTTGTGATCCTTTCAAGAGATTTCAACTTAGAAGAAACATGTTTAGGGTTTTGTCTCATTCATTTCTACATGTACCAAACCACTAATCCTATGTGAAAAAAATTATGTAAAGAAGCTTGCTGGTTGTGGTGATGGTTTTGAGCCTTTGGTTGATGGTTTCATGGTTATAACCACTAACCCACTCTTTTGGATTATGGCAACATCAAGATTTGGTTTGGAGGCTTCTAGATGAAATCTTGTGTCCTTGGTGCAAATAATTGGTTATATTTTGACATTGGATTAATTTGTTAATGTGAATAGGTCAAAATCCTCCTTTCTTCTTGCGATTCTAATGGCGAAGGAATGCATTTTGTTATTGTCTATTTGCTTATATTTGATCAAGTCCTTGCCTGATTTTCATGCATGCAATCGGTTTTTATCTTGAGAATGTGTGATGATATCTAGTTTTCCCTTAAACCCATTTATCCTTTATTACATTGATCTATCTCACAACTTCTATTTCCCTCCTCTAAGTTTCAAATACTAGCCCTCCTATCTATCCTGACCCTCTATTCCTAGTATATGGAATTTCCTCCCTATTGTGCTAAATACAATGTGTGTATTTGGTTTTTACATGACTCTTTCAAATATCAAAATAAAGATGTTCTCATGCTATATTGATAGCTTGGTTGGTTGAAATTCAAACTCAAGTTGATGACTCTATTCGAATGGCCTCATGGAATCATTTGCCACGTCTTTGCATTGGCTTCTATGGTGCCTATTCACGTCACCGTGTATTCATCATTATGAAATGAATACAACTCTTAAATTATGAAATGAACAAAGAACTAATAATTGAAATATGAATTCCTTAGTAAGCTCGTATCCATGGCTATTTCATCCTTCTATTTTGACAAGTGTCTGGGTGCACTTTACCCTAATTGTAGGTGTTTTATACAACCATGTTTCATTTATCAAAAGAATGTATGATGTGTATTTGATGGAATTCGAAAGTTCCCAGCTTCAATGCTTTAAAATTCCCTGCATGACTATGCTTTCGGCCTTATTCTCCTTAACCAAATTAGCTCGAATATATTATTCTACCATTGAAAAAATGATATTGTTTAATTACATCTTTGCTCCAAGCCGTATGATAAATAAGAAATTTTAGGAAAATGTGTTGGGCATTAGTTGTTTATGGCATTATCATAAGGGCAACTTTTATGTCAACATTGAAATTAATTGTATCTAAGTACTTATCCACTGAAGTCTATTGGTTGTCTATTCATATTATTTTGATTTCGATTCTCCTTTACTCTTTCAAACAAATGTGTACGCTTGCTTACTATGAGAAGAATGATTTTTTTTTTCAAAATGATTTCATATTTTCCTACAACTAACCATAAAAAAATTGTAAAAGTTGCTATGCTCAAATGAAATACATGCATAGTTAGTTACCATAGGAAGGTTCCTCATTTTTTTTTTTTACTCTATCCCTTTCTATTTTTTTCCCAAAACTATATCCATTCATAAGTTTGCATCTTCTCCCCATCCTAACTTCAATATTGTTGTTATATAGTTTTGCTTTTCTCATGGCAAAAAATTAGATGCCTTTGTTGACTTTGCTTGAATATTTATAGAGTAAGTTTGGTTAATTTCCAAAAGTGATTATTGGAAAGAAAATATTGATCTTAGATATGGAGGATGGCGTGTTAGGTCACAAGAAAGATATGATGATGAATGCTTTATGTTCTTTAATTATATTATTTTGATGTTGCTCATAAACGATCAAATTCATGAGAATGGTGTAAATGTTTAGAGATATATGATCCAATTCAGATTTATATTTTATAGAATGGTTGTTGATGAACAAAGAATTAGCAAAATGATATTTGCATTTAATAAGTATTTGGATAACTTTATGGCAAATGATGATTGACTTTTGAGGAGGAAATGCATATTTCAAGGGATAACTGGTTTGAATCTAGTTCTACATATTGGTTTCTTCTAAATGAGTTCCTGGAGAGGGAGAGACCATGTTCAACCCCAAGGCCAAGGAAGAGGTTTTGGTAGCACTAGAGGTAGAAAGAGAATTAAATTTTCTATGCACTTTGAAGATAATACCGATGACTTTTCTCGGCTAGCTCAAACATGCCATATTGATCTTGGTATTCATCCTAATTTCTGTCAACCTCATTATGATTTTGACCCCAATCCTCCTTGTCACTCTAACATTACTAAGTTGTCTAGAAATGTTTAAAATGTTCAATAGCCGAATGTTAGTGTTAATCGAGAGTGTAATCTTCTCCTCCTCTGAGAAATAATGATGGTTTGGGCCTTGAATTATCTCCTTCTCCTTTATCAAAACTTACATGGTTGGTGAGATGCATTGAGTGAGAGTCTTGTTAAGTTTTTGTGTTGAATCCAACGTCGTTCCTCCACCTCTGAAAGCTGCATATGTTGTACCTCCTCTTCCACTAGATTATAATACCACCATTGTTTCAAATACTATTGTTGTTGCCACTCCCAACGTTGTTCCTATTGTTGTTAGTGCTTATGATCTTTTACTTTCTAGAAAATAAACTTGATGTTGTTATGGTTGTTGTTGAAATGATGTTGTTTCTCCTCCATATCCACCATCCAAAAGTTTAATTTCTAAAGTGATTACTATTGTTTCTCTTGATTGTGTTGTTGATGAGGTCTTTCCTCTCTTAAAGGAGAAGGAAAGTGTTGCTCCCTTTACTGATATCTTTCATTCTGAGCGTACTATTGCTTCTCTATATTCTTAGACAATCTGATATGCTCTTTAATCACCATTTTCCTCCCAATCGAACTACCAAATCAAGCCTTTACTTGCACATAAACTTGATCAAATTATATCAGTGTAAGTTAGGATTGAGATAGATATGGGACCATTGATTTTTTTGTTGTTTATGAATAAAGAAAAAAAATGTGACAATTGATTATTAATTGTGATTTGAGATGGATAATTTGGATTGTATAATTTTTTTTTATGGTGGTGTAGATACTTATTGATGTTTTCACTAATCATGACAATGATGTTGTGTGTGTGTGTGTGTGTGTGTGAGAGAGAGAGAGAGAGAGAGAGAGAGAGAGAGAGAGAGAGAGAGAGAGAGAGAGAGAGAGATGTATTTGGCATCGTTGCCCAGGATAAATCTTTCTATTCTCGAAATATGACTTTTTGTTTTTACTTTGTCTTTGATGCTTGTTGTTTATCATAAATAGACTCGATCATCTGGCGACTCCACTTAATCAAAATTTGACAAAGTATTCTACAAGAAGGAACTCACAAGGTTTGGTTGACTTCATCCTTGAACCTAAAAAGGTTTATAGGAGACGGTTGAACAAACTTACTTCTCGTAGAATCCTTGATCATCTTGGATTTGAGTCCATTTCTGACATACACTTGCTTTTTAATAATTCTAGTTTAGAAATGGATGATTATTTTAGTCCCCTTGATTTTTATGCCTTTAATGGTTATCCTCATGCTCTTCTAGAAAAAAGCTATTGAAAAATTACCTTATTTTCAAGGAAATAATGAAATTAGCACCAAGTCCCACCTTAAAGTTTTTTCCTCTTGTATTAATAAGTGGTGCGGTGGTGCAACTCACAACCATTAGGATGTAAAAATGAAATTTTTTGCCTTGTCCCTTGAAGAATATGCATTTGACTGTTTTTTTGGGTTAGATGACAACAAGTATGCCACCATCGAAGATGTGATAAATGATTTTATAGAGAGATGGGGAGATAAGAAAGAACATCGTCACTTGTTGGCAACACTTCACAGCATAAAAAAGAATGAGAATGAAATCGTGGAGGAGTTTAATAAAAAGTTTAATGATTTGACTTCAAGCCTTCAAACAGATATTAAGCTTCCACCTGCTTCCATTCTCATCTATTATATTGAAGCCTTCAATGGTGAGATGAGGTATCAACTCAGAGACAAAGAGCCAACAACTCTCAAGATTCCCCAGGAAATGGCCATTAAGATTGATATGACCATGCAATCCTCTGGAAGGTCCAACCTACCTAGTTCTACAAGGGGTAACACTTCAAAGCAAACAAAGTCTAAGGATAAAGTAGTGGCATCAGAAAGTAAGACTTCCTCCACAGATCCTTTGAAAGAATCGACTGAGGTAATTAAGGCCATGGAAGCCAACCATGCTGCTCAACTTAATGCCATGCAAAATAGATTGATTTCCATGGAAAGAAATCATGCTAATAGATTCCAACCTAGGAAAAACAATGAAAGATGGTAGAACAGAGGTCCTTCCCAAGATCAAATACCACCTAATCAGTTGGAAACAACAAATCTGGTTAATGAAGAAGCCCCTCCGTTTTGCAGAGCTTGTGAATATTTTCATGAGAAGTCCACTTGCCCCATATTTTGTCAAATCAATGAGCAAGGACTCCCTGAAACAATCAATTTTGTTGGGTATTCAAGAAGATCTGATTTCATCAATAATGTAGGCAAAACTTACCCTGTCATAAATGATCAATGGAAGCAAACCAAGGAATCAAGTAAGATATTTGATAACGTGACTAAGTTGTATGGTGAAAAGCCTACCCCAGAACTTATCAAAAGAAAGGGAATGATAATAAATCGTATCAAAACATTCCTAAAGCTTGTACTCCTCCAAATGTAGATTTGAGTGTTGAGTTGGGCAGTTGGATATCTAATGCAAAGGCTTTGGTTCAAGTTTTAGAGCTCATTAAGATACCATCACAGAAAGTCAAGTTATTGAAAGCAATAGAGGGTTCTAATGAAATAAATATTGGGAAGTATAAGGAGATGATTCTTGAGAAATCTAAAGAGTATCATGAGGATGCCCCTGTTATTTTGCATACTGTGGATTGGACAAAGGAAGATCATCCACCTTTCTTTGTATGTTTAATGGTTAATGACTTCCTTCTGCATAATTGCATGTATGACTCTGGGGCTTCATCTAATGTCATCACCGATAATTCCATGGAGATGTTGAATCTAAAAATCACAAGACCTTATCACAATGTATGTGCCATGGATTCTAGAGATATTGAGACACACATGATAATTTTGAATCTTCAAGTTAAGTTGACAACTTATCCTGATATCACTTTCCCCATGGACATACTAGTCATTGATGTACTTGATGCATGGGGTATGCTTCTGTCTAGGAAGTGGGTTGCTAGTATGGGGGACAATATTCAAATGGACTTATCATATACCACCATCCCATCTCCTGAAAACTCATTTGTCAAACTTCATAGGGAAAAAGAAAGAAAATTCCATGTGGAAGATCCAAAAGAACCCGTGAATGAGTTTTTCTACCATATGAATGATATTGACAACTATGCAATTTGTTCCAACTTTCTCGCACCTGTAAAAGAAAAATTCAAAGAAGAGAAAGTTGGGTAAGTCTAGAAAATGAACTTTAATGGGGTACATTCTAGATCAGGAAAAGGGGCAGTAATTGTTTTAACTTCTCCAACCAAGTAGTCATAAAACTTTGCTTTTAGATTATAATTTGATGCAACTAATAATATGGCAGAGTATGAAGCACCCTTACTAGGATTAGAGATTGTTAAGGACATGGAAATCGAAATTTTGAATATCAAAGGTGATTCCGACTTAGTAATCCTTCAAGTTAAGAATAAATATGCATGTAAGAGTGAGAGGTTGAGAATATACATGAATGCAATTTGGGATACTATGGAATGGTTTCATGCTTTAGATCTCATATCAGTTCCTAGAGAGCATAACAACTTAGCAGATAAGTTAGTAGTTTCAACTTCTACCTTTCAGCCTTCAGAAGAGTTGTTAAATGGTCATGGTAAAATGGAAGTTAATTTTAGACCATCAGTTCCAGATAATGTAGATCATTGGCAAGTGTTCAGAGATGATAAGCAGATCTTGAGGTTTATTCATAATTTTCAAGAATTTTTAGGTTGTAAGGTCAGTTACAAGGAAGAAGGGAAATAATATCTTCAAGAGGATTATCCCATCTAGAATAAAATTCCCAAAGGACTTGTTGCATTAAAGCACATCTTTGATAGGTAGGACATGCATAAAAAAAGAAGTAATAAAGCCAAGTGATTATATTGAAACAAACATTGGAACAATTGAGGACCCAAAAAAGATAAAAAATGGAAAAGGAACCTCATAAAAAGAAAGAAAAAATCTAATAAATCTTGTGCAAGAGTATACATATGTGTTTTCTTTTACTTATGATGAGCTTAAAACATACAAGGAAGATGCAATTCAACACACAATCCCTCTTAAACAAGATACCAACCCTTTTCGTCAAAAGTTAAGGCAAATAAATCCTAAGTTAGCTCCTTTGGTGCAAAAAGAACTTCAAAAGATGTTAGCTGCTAGTATCATTGCACCAACAAGACACTCATCATGGTGTTCTAACTTAGTTGATGTCTGGAAAAAGAATGGATGGATAAGGTTATGTATTGATTTTAGGAATTTGAACTTGGCATGTATTAAAGATAACTACCCCCTCCTTAACATGGAAACTTTGCTACAAAGGGTTACATGATCACAAATCATGTTTATGTTATATGTTTTTTTCGGCTATAATTAGGTGTTGGTGAGAAAAGAGGATCAAAATAAAATTACTTTCACAACACCTTAGGGCACCTTTGAATACTTGAGAATGCCTTTTGGCTTATTGAATGCAGGTGCCACATTTCAGAGGGAAATGGATTTTTCTTTTAAGGAATTAATGGGTGAATTCATTGAGATATATAAAGATGACTTGATTGTATTTTCCAAGGATAGATCAGATCACGTAAGTCATCTAAAACAAGTCTTTGAAAGATGTCGCAAGTATGACATCTCCCTTAATCTAGCTAAATTAGTGTTTAGAGTTGATGAAGGAAAATTTTTGGGCCATATTATTTCAAAAGATGGGGTAAAGATTGATCCAGAGAGAGTGAAAGCTATCGAAAGAGTCCCTTTATCTCAAACCAATAAAGCCCTCCAATATTTCTTTGGTCAAATAAATTTTGTTAGAAGATTCATTCCAAACTTAGTCGAAACAATCAAACCCATTCTTAATATTTTAAAGAAAGATGTTAAATTTGAATGGACAGATGAAGGAATGAAAACTTTTAAGAGTATTAAGGATTCAATTGGTAGATCTCTTGTATTGATTAGTCATAATTACTCCAAGGATTTTCAATTCTTTTCCTTTGCTCCAGAAGACACTATTGCAGGGGTATTACTCTAGAAAAATGATGAAGGGCAAGAGAAACCCATTTCATTCACGTTTAAGGCATTGCATAACTCATAGTTGAATTACACTATTATGGAAAACAAGCATATTGCTCAGTAAAATCTATTAAGCACTTCAGAGTTTATGTTAGGTATTCAAAGATTGTGGGGTATGTGCCTCACTTAGCAGTGAAAGACATCTTGGCTCAACAAGATTGCTTAGGAGTAAGGGGAAAGTGGGTTTCAAAAATTTAGTAGTATAACTTAGAAATTAAACCCACCAAACTAGTCAAAGGTCAGGGTCTAGCTCAAATGTTGATAGAGGAAAATGAATAGGCTTTGGATTTAGTGTGTCAGAACAATCATCCAGGTCCAACTATATATGCATAACTTCAAAGGTTAGATCAACATCAATGGTATTCAAATATCATATTTTTCCTCCTTAACCTTACTTGCCCAAATAATTTGATAGGTCATAAAAGAAGAGCATTAAGGTTAAAATTTTCTAAATATTTCATTATTTAGGATGGATTGGGGTGGAGCAACCCTGATGGGGTGATACTTAGATGTGTTGATGAGTTAGAATCTAAGAGACTTATGACTAAGTTTCATTCATGATTTTGTGGAGGGCATTTTGCAACAAAAACTACAACTCATAAAATCCTTAGAGCAGGTTATTATTGGCCCACTACCTTTTCAGATGTTCATAAGATGGTCATAGGTTGTCAGCAATGTCAGTTTTTTATGGGAAAGCAAAAGATAGAAACCTTGTGATTACAACCAATAGTAGTTGAGGCCCCTTTTCAGCAATGGGGGCTTGATTTCACCGGTCAGTTTAAAGACAATTCAAGCAATGGATACTTACAACTATGTTATGAAATAATACCAACAACTAGATCATTAGAAACCTTTGAAAAATATAACTCCATGTAAAAAGCCATAGGATCATGAAACTTATGACAAGACATTTCCAGCTGGTTAAGAAGACCATCTTACTCCCATGTGAAGGTTGATTCATCAATAAAATGATGTCCTCACATACTTCATAGCTACTCATATGTTGTTTGATGTATTTTTCAAGTGAAAGTGCATAAATGATAGACATTTTCTCGATGATCCTTGGAGTTTTCTGCTCATCAATGGGTGATAAAGAGAATTGAATTGTTGATGCAACTCCTACTTATCTTCTTTACTATCATATACTGGTTGGATGCCAATAAACTTTGTATGTGCTTTAGTAAAGATCTTCTCCTCATCATGAGAGTATCCATCAAGGATAAGATAATCTTTATCAATATTTGGGACAACAATCTCATCAGAGGAATGATTTTTAGAGACATCTATTACATGGAAATTTTCCTGATCTAAGATTGATCTCTTGTACTTCTAAGGAATAAGTTTGATAAGTTATTTTACTGTTGTATACAGGTTGAACTTGTTTGTTATTCGGATTTGGAGTAGGTTGAGCAGGTAGTTGAGGTTGTTTAGGAGAAACACTATTTTGAGTAGTGTTGTTGGTTTGAGGAGGAGGAGGCATTAATGCAGGTTTTTGAAAATTTTGTGGCCTCCATCCTCGTAGAGGTTGACTCCATTGAGGGTTTTGATTTCGAGGCATACTAGGAAAGGATTGGTAAGGAGGAGGAATTTGTGGTCACTGATATTGCCTAGGATTTGTATTTTTCCAATGAGATGGAATGGGATTATACCATGGTTCACGAGACATTTTAGTATTATATGCACCAAAATTTTGAGTAGGGTTGAAGTTAAAACCTATTTGGAAGGGTCTTGGTGCTCTAGGAATCCTTTGATTGATGAATTATAGTGATTCCACATTCTCCTTTGCTCCTCGAAATGTAGCTTTCAATCCTAGAAAAGAAAGATATATGTTAGTTGGATGATTTTCTTCACAAATACCACAAACATCTATAAGGTCTAGAGGGCACTCATTTCTAGGATTCTTTTTAGTGCATTTAGGGCAATATACAACCAATGCCTTCTTTGCTTCCTCCTATTTCTTCTTTATTTGAAAAGTATCCATTTGCATGGATAAAGAATGCAAAATATTAGTTTTCATATCTTCTATTAACCCTCCTAATTCGTTCATTATATGAGATATATGGTTAGAAGATTTAGGTACCAAACCTCTACTTCTTCTAACTTTCTTTCTTGCAGACCTTGAATGGTTCTTGAATATTTTTTTCATATCATCATAGTCCAACTGATAGATATCTCCATTGTATAGGAGATTCAATGTTTCCATCATATCTTCTCTTACTCCTCTGAGTAAGACAAGCTTGCATGAGTCTTCATCCATAGTACAATTTTGAGCTCTTTTGTAGCTTACCTAAAATCTCTCTTCAAAGTATTATAGAGATTCATCAGGTCCCTGTGTCATTCTTAAAATCTCATCGCTTGTGTCCCTTTCTCTACAATAGTCTTCATATCTCTCACTGAAGGTATTTTTCATTTGATCCCAAGTTGTGATAATATTTCCCTCCAGGCTCATAAATCATTTTAGAGATGAATCCTTCAAGGTAGAAGGAAAAAGTTTGAGCTTATGTTCATCAATACAGTTACCCCCCATTTATAGGGGTAACTAAGGAGATGATTTCACGAGGCCCATAGGTTGCAGACATGGAGTGTTGATATCTAGATGAGCAGACAAAGCCCCTCCTCTTACCACACTTTACCATTGATCGACAACAACAACGTCCACCACACTAGCTTGGCCCACAGAGGACAACATGTCTTGCTCCATGAGGTAACAAGTCTAGTGTCATGTTAAGTGTCATTTTAATAACTGAAGCATTTGAACATGTTGCAAAGGATCCTTTCTTGATTTTGAAAACGTTTTCTTGGAAATTATTCATTTTGCCTCATTTCACCTTGGTGGTTGACATGTTGTCCTAGTAAGTGGGTCACCCTCGGGAAAATGGTTTCTACAAGGGGGTCTCCTTGAAGGGTCATCGTACCATTTCCGCACTTACTTATCACTTTCCATACTTCCTCCATTTTGTTTCCTCATCTTTTGGGTTTTCGAGCATATTGACACAAGAAGGGCTTATACCTCATTTCATGGGAAGAAGGGTCTAAAGGCCCAAATGACTGTAGTTGGAAAAAGATAAAAGACTATAAATTATCCTCCAGATTCTCACCCTAAGGTCTTGAGAGAAATTAAATGCTTCTCCATAAAATTCAAGGACCTGTAAAATAAAACACATAACTAATAAATGTCCCGCTTGTTGAGGGAATGCATTTGTCGTGTCTTTTACTTTCCTTACACATGTCACTCAATGTGTTCCTAGATTCAAGTGGCATTGTGGTACTCTTTACTTTCCCTTGCATATAGTACTCAATGTTCGTACCCTAATCAATTAATGGAAAATAAAGGGATTGGAAAAAGGTTTCATTGAAAATGAGGATGCAACACACCCTCTACAAAGGCACCCATAAATATGACAATATGATCCCTTGTATGTCAAGAAACCCCATGTCCAAAAGCCACACCCCCATCCACCTCATACTCTTTAACATGAATTAGAGAGGGTCCTCTTGGGAAACACTCCTTGACTTTGGGATTACCCAATAAGACACCATGACAACCCTCCCATACTTAAATTTGTCAAGTTGTATAAAGTCTTTGAGAATTTGTTTATTTTGAAAAGGGGGGATTTGATGCACATGTTTGGGTGGTTCTTTTATTAAATATGGATTACTTGGAATTATACATGTGACTTGTGGACCCTTGGAGGGCGTACTTGTTTGTCTCTGCAGGGCCTTTCCAGGTGAAAGATTTTTCATGGAGGCACAAGGTTACTTGGACCTTCATACAGGCTTGAATCCCATAGGTTGGATATGTGCCCCCTCTCATTGCACACTTGGGAGGATGAATATTACCTTTGGAGGCACTTGGACACCATGAGATGATCACATTGTAGCCCCTTTCACCTCAACATTGGCCTTTGGAGGCCTAAAACATCACCTTCTATGCCCTAGACATCACATGGAGGCTAGGGTTTTGATGGGGTTTTCATGGTTTGGTGGTAATGTGATGTGGTTTGATGGAGAGAGAGAGAGAGAGAGAGAGAGAGAGAGAGAGAGAGAGAGAGAGAGAGAGATAGAGAGAGATGGAATATATTAGAGAACTTTATGGCAAGTCATATGGCCTTTGGAGGCCCAATGATCTTCATCAAGAGGTAAAAAATCTCATTTTGGAGGCCTACGTCACCCTTCCAGGGCACTTTTTCACCCCTAAAGGGGAAATTACTTTATGTATTTTGTATTTTAAAGTTGTAAAGACAAATTTGTGAGTTCGGCCTCCTCAAATTATGAAAGCGAACAATTTTTTTAGAGTGATCTCATATAAATAGAGATCACTCTCATTTGATTTTACCATAACTCTCACTTGAGAATTACATACTATTTGGCTGAAATTTTCACCCGACCAATTCCCAAGGAATTTTCGCTAGTACCAATTCGAAGAATTTTCAGCCCTACCAATTCCAAGAATATTCTTGATAAAGAAGGGTTTTTCATGCTATCTCTTGGAATTGGTAAGGAATTTCTGAATAATTGTGTTGTTTCTTCTTGTTTCAAGGTTAATTTGTCTAAATCCTTGGAGGAGTATAAGGGAATACACCCTCCATCAAGATCTATCCTTATTGTCATTGAAAAATCTATTTTGCAAAGGTTGCTACAAGGAGTAAAAGGGATTAAACCCTTGTCGATTTGCCTTGCTAAGGTTAGTTTGCTCTAGGGAGTTGTTGTGCATGCACAAAAACCTCCTAATTTTCTTTTCTCATCGTGTCTCTAAAATAAGAAATTGCCCCCCCTCCAAATATTCCTGCCGGAACTCTTGCATTCTCTCTCTCTCTCTCTCTCTCTCTCTCTCTCTCTCTCTCGCGCGCGCGTGCGAATGACTAAGCCTAAGTTTTCCTCCCTGTCTTCCCACTTTACAATTTCCAGTTTCTCTTCAGATCACTTCGACTCGTTGACCCACACTTCAACGAGTTCCCTCTTCCCGCGTTGATACATAACGTACCGACGAATGCATCCTTTCTTTCACCTACACATTTACACGCTAGTGATTTCTTCACGGACACATAGACCACCTTCCTTCAAACTTGGTTGATGCGCCGACACACTTCCGCTAAACCTCACTGATGCACGTATTTATCATTGATGAAGTTTGCATGATCAATGATGACACATCGGTAATGTTCACATGATTATCTTAGTTGTGCGTATGCCTTTCACTGGATAAATTCCTTCCACTTTCACTGATGCATCGAATATCGACATCATCCCTCCCTTTCATTTCGATACACTGCATATCGACGAGGTTTGCCTCTCCCTCACCGATACACTACTTGTTGATAGGTTTCCCTCTTCGTCGATGTGACAACAAGAAGACATAGACCCCTCATTGTCACCGAGAGCATCAACAATGATCTTCTTCCTCTTGCCAATGCTGGCCTGGTCAACAAGACACACCTTCATCCCGAGGCATATCTTACCCTCCTCTAGCTCAAATCCTTCTTGTTGCACCCATCAGTCAGTCTTTGAACATTTCCAGTGACTAATCTCTCAACGCCTAAATGGATAACTAATGATCGATACCTACCATGCCTAACCTATTTTATGACCATAGTCATAATCAAGTTGTTTGTATCGCTAGCAGGTTTTTATCACGTATATCATTCTAGCTTATTTGCTTTGTGTTTCTTGATTTTTTGATTAAATCTTGATTGTGAAAGTGTCGTCTAGCATCATATTGGTTAACCACAACACCTATTGGTCTTGTGTTGGATTTGAAATGTATCTTGAATAAAAATTGACCACCTCGGTTTCAAAACCGTGCTAAGCGCCTCAAACGTCAATTGGCTATTTTGTTGGATTTATAACTTTGCGATACTAACACATTACCTCAACTTCGATGGATGAACTCAAATCCTATATAGCACATATGGTACATAAACTAATGAAAGTAAATTTGGGAGAAGCAACAACAAAAGTGGGACCAAAACTTTCATTAAAAAAATGTTTTTGAGCGTAATTTTTCAATGTCCGTCAAAATGAATTTTTCATCCCTGAAATAGGCTACTTGTATGATTTTCACCATTATGATTCCAACGCAACTCATAGAATCAGAATCCAAGGCTCATAAGTGTCAAAACTATCGCTGGGGGTTTTCTCGCCTAAATTAGCCTCATTAGTCGTTACATCGACGAAATGTTTGAATGGCAAGATTATTTGGGTCGAGGGAAGCGCTTGTCTGCATTCTTCACAATTGTAATGTCCTCGACTAGGATGGGTGGAAATATTATGTTTGTTGTCCAAAATGTTGTTTCTCTTTGTGTAATTTTTGTCAAACACTTTGCATTAAGGTTGTTGGAAACTTCTTACAAACAGTTTGCATATGTGTCAAGGTTATGAATATTGTCAGACATAGTACATGCACCCATTACACAAAGAATATATAAGGTAACCATGGAATATTATTATAGTTTGAAAACCAAAATAACAACAATACAAATATCCTTATTGGTTGTAACAACAACTGCAAAAACCCTCCTAAACACACAGATCTAATGGCTGCAAGGCAATTGCAATGTCTACTAACATATAATAAATCAAGAAACCTAGTAATGACGCCAAAATATCCTTTAGAAGTGATGTGTCCTTATCTGGGCCATCCAAACCTTGATAATATAGTGTCGATCTACTCCTCCATACAATACTCCGACTGCCCAGTCTAGCTCTACAACTTTAGATCATAGAGGGCCTTGCAAGATGAGACTGGACAACCAGCGGGGCTTCACAGGACAAGGTTGGACAACCAGCAGGGGCCTCATGGGACACCCTATGATCAAACTACAAGGGGACACCTGTTATGGTTTCCTGAAATCCTTCGATCACCTATGAAATCATAATACAACCTCCTCTATACAGTTCCACCAATCTCCTGCGCAAGCTGATATTCTTCCAACTGAAACTACTCCAAGACTAAAGCTCCAATGGAAATCCTGGATGGATTTTTGTCTTGTCTAGCTAGGGTGGATATTGCACCACCAAAACTAAACTACAATGGTGGAAGGGTTTCGCTAAACCCTAACGAAGCAATGACTCCAAGAGAACTTCCAAAATGAGAGATCAAATCATAATCTAAAGTGAGGCTCTACCCCTCCTTTTATCCTTTTTCCATGCTTTCTAAAACTTTCCCCTTTTGACTAAATCAAATATAACTTCTATAACTTTCCCCTTTTGACTAGATCAAATATAACTCCTTTTGACTAAATCAAATATAACCCTTATCTCCCTTTTTACTTTCACTTTAATATTAAAAGTCAATTTTAATAATGGATAAGTAACTTGTTAATATAAAGTTACTTTATTTCCTTAATGTCACTTTAAATACATAACATCTTCTAATTAAGTGACATTAAATAACACATTTTGACTCCCTTTTTCTTCATTGACAATCCATGAAAGTCATTTCCATTGCCGAATAGGGGAATCCAAAAACAGAGACATGAGAAATCCTCCCTTCCCAAAGATTTCTTGTCCTCAAGCAATGCCATCAAAAAATGAACCAAACTAAAACTAAGTATGATCCCCAGATCCAAAACCCATCTGAAATATGCGAAGCACCTACCACCCACAACACTATCTTGCAATGTGCTAACACTAGGGCCCCTTTGAAGGCCACCTATCAATAGAGCAACCAGATAATGTGAAGGTTCAATTGTCAGACAATTGGTTTATATTGATGGACAATTGGTTTGGATTGTTGGTTGTCATTGATGTCAACCTTTGGAGAGTGATATTGTATATTGATGTCAACTCTTAGAGATTGATGTCAACCCTTGTGTATGTCTAGTAGCTCTAGAGGTATGGGTAAGGAACCCAAGTTTGGTTGAGGAATAATGTAATGAAAATCAATGTATATGTAAGTAAGACTATTCTAGATGGATAATACATGTCATGCCATTTCCGGTGATATGTGGAACATCACATAACTCCTCACGGTTAGAGAGTTATGGCCTTGTGAAGTTGGAGAATCCTCATGAGTTATCTAGAAGCCCCAAGAAGGTAAAAAAAAGCAAATTATTCTAGAAACTCTTAGAAGACGTTGACTAGTCAAAGTGGGTGAAACTATGAGTTAATCATGGATATAGTTATTGCATTAAGAAAACAATTAAAAATAAATTAGTTGCAACAAGAAGTTGTGAGTTTGTAAATATGGTAAAGTAGTTGTGATGAGAAGATTGAATAGTCAAAGTGGTTGACCAAGAAATAAATTAAATAATAAAGTGGTTGCAACAAGAAGTTAGTTAAGGGAAAAAAAGTTATGAATTGAATAATTATAGAAAAGTTAGTTGCAACAAGAAGTTGCGAGTAAAGATAAATTATTTAAATAATAAAGTAGTCAAAGTGGTTGCAAAGAGAAGTTATTTAAATAATAAAGTGGTTGCAACAATAAGTGGTGAGTTTACTATTTATGGATAAGTCAAAGTGGTTGCAAAAGAAATTAATTAAATAATAAAGTTATTTGCAACTAAAAGTGGAGAACTTACTATTTGTGGTAAAGTGGCTAAGTTAAGTGTAGAAAAGTGAGCTAGAAGTGGACAAGTGGTTAGAAGTGG
>WSFP011413303.1:0-24183 GCA_009831015.1 Picea engelmannii | reverse complement strand
GTTGATGGTGATGATTTAATGTAAAGTTTTATTATCTCTCATATATTCTTGGGTGGAAGGAAGGGGCAAGGATGGAGAGTTCAAATCTCTCTTGATATTGGAGGATTGTATCTTCCTCTTGGATGTTTATCCCTCCCTCTACACTTGGAAGCTATAGCTACCTTTGGAAGTCATTACTTCCCTTGAACAAAAACTATTGATTATTTCTCATATATTGTGCATGGTGTATTGGTGTAACTCTTATACTATTGTTCATTGCTCATTGGATATAGTTGAATGGTTTAAGTATAAGTTGAAAAAGGTTTTAAATTGTACTTGATACTGATTCACCCCCCTCTCAATATCAACAAATGGTGCTTATTATTTATTGGCAACATCGATGACCTAGGTAACCCTAACTCAACCACTTGCACAGGAGTTAAGTAATATTCCTGCTTCATTTTTTCCACACATTAACACACCAAGTGCTTTACTTGGTCGTCCTGTCGGTTAAATGGACAACAGTAAAGTCATTCAAACAACCATGGTTATACAATCTATTCAACATCCATCTCACACATCACAAATTAGTAATCCCTCCATTGGAGGTCAATCTTCAATGTGAAGCCAACCTTCAGCTGGGGGGAAACCTTCAGTTGCAGGGAAAATTTTGACTAGGGGGAAACCTAAATGGTTGCAACATCAAAAAACATGGGGGAAAACCACTCCTGAAATTCCTTCTATCCCTACTACCATTGAACTATATCCTGGACATGCATATCCAGGAGGTATGAATCCATTGTGGAATCAACCCAATATGATGGGAATTTCTCTGCAAGGAAATATGCCTTATCAATCCTTAAACACCATGATTTAAACACAATAGTCCCTTTGAACACCATACATAAGGGGAACAATAGGTCAACTACAATACATAGGAGGTCCATATTTTCAATCACAGTACACGAGTGGACAAGCAGGACAACCACTTTACACCTTACATAGTTGGACAACCTAAACAACCACCTTATATGAGAGGACCATCTAGTTTTTTCATCTCACCAAAACCTGGATACGATCCTACTGGTGTTCCTACACAATATGGTTATCACCAATATCAACAATCTAACTGAAAAATACCATTCTTGGCTATGTTAGATCTGCCATATCTGTCACATTTAACAAACAATCCCATCCTTCATTCCCCATTCTGGCCCACCATGCTTGCCAAATTATCGTCCGACATTACTAAATTTGACAGAAAACATGGGGAGGATCATAAAAATCATGTTATGAATTTCCACTTATGGTATTCTTCCAACTCTTTGATGGATGATTCCATTCTTATTATACTTTTTCAGAGAACACTTATAACTGCGGTAGTGAAATTGTACATTGAATTTCCGCGTAACTCTTTTGTCGACTTTATCTCTCTTTCCATGGATTTCCTGATGAATTTTCAGTTGCCTATACGGTACAAAACCAGTATATAACTTTTTACCTCTCTCCGGAAATACTCTTCCACGCACATCTCTGATCATATTCATGAGTGTAGACGATGAGGACGGTTGATTAAAGCTCCAATTTTAGACCAACTCCTCATGGATTGGTTTACAAAGTCTCTCTTTCCTCCCATTGCTCGGGATGTTTCTATGGGAAACATAGTTACTGAGGAGAAGGATATCATCTGTGAGTATTATTTCAACTTGGTTTAATTCTAGTCCATCGCACTTTATGATTTGATCCCTAATTCTCCACATCCGTCGAATGATCCATCAAGACCTGCTCTAGAATCTAGTTTTGTTCCAAACACCACAACTACTTTCTCTCCTGCTCAAAACTTTGAGGTGAATGTGGTCCAATCCACTTCATCTCAGTAACTAGGAGGTAAGGATAAAAATAAGGGAAAATCAAAGAAACCTTCAAATGAGCAGGATAATCCTAAGTCTGTTTATACTCAATCGACAAGGAAACATTAATATCCTTGTATTATTTGTGAGGAAGAACACTACACAAAATACTTCCCTCATCATGAGGTTGTCTCTAAATATCTGAAGGGTAGCTCCCAACCGGTTTAGTAGCAACATTTTTTTGCACAAAACCCTATCCCTCCACAAGGAGGTGACCCAGTTCATTCCCACCATGGGGATACTTCCACAAATTCCTCTAAGGTTTACATGTTTAAGATGGTTAATGTCTCAACTCGTACAAATACTTATGACACTCCTCCAGGTGATCAGAGTAAACAAAAGGTTGTCGACCAACCTTCTAACTCTACTCCTCCTCTATATTCCAATCCTCTTCATATTGAGAAGTTGATTTCTGATGCAACATTGTGCCCACCCAAGAGCGTAATTCAAAAAGAAACATTTAATCCAAATCCCCACGCTGCCCAAAACTACAACATCGTTGAATATTTAGTGCAAAATCCTTGCTCTATGTCAACCCTCAAAGTTCTACAGAACTTCCCAAATCAACGTAGAACCCTGTTTTCATCCATTGGAGCCATGGATCCTGAGGAGTCAAACCTGATTACTTTTAACCTGGATTATTTTAATTATAAAGTCTCCCACCACTTAGCATTCTGAATTCAATTTTTGGTTGGTGGAAAGAAAATTCATCATACTATTTTGGATGAGGGAGCCTCCACCTGTATAATGTGTTTTACTTGTTGGAGAGCCCTTGGTTCTCCTACACTTACCCTATCCCCTACCACCATGAAATATTTTGATGGACATGGTTTCCAACCTCATGGACTCTTGCAATATTTCATTGTGACTTTTAAGGGTAATATTGTTTCGATTGATATAGAAATAGTCAACATGCCCCTAGATTATAATTTGTTACTTGGTCATAGTCGGTTCTATGCAATCACTGTCGTCGCATCTTCAATGTTTCATATCTTACGATTACCCCATCAAGGAAAGATTATCACTTTTGACCAAATTGAGTATAGAACTCCAGTCTCTAAAATGTCGCAACAAATAATGTCCCTTTTCTAGGACATAATAATTTTGGGAGTGTAGGTGTAGGTATTCTCAAGGATTCCTTGCTCATGGGTTTTTTTCCTTTTCTTTCTCCTCCCATCGTGCAGGTTTCCACCTTAAACATGATTTCAACTTAGGTATGACAATCCTTCGATTCATATCATCCTTTGGTATTATTTTGTCTCAATGAGCATAGTTAATTGTTTATGTCAATATTGTTAAAAATAGAAATAGAGCCCCCTCCATTACAATCGATTATCACTCTGGATCGAGTAATTGAACCTTCTTTTCCTCTGCCTAGTGAAAATGTTTCCATTAGTAACCAGGAACCTAAACGAGGAAAGAAGAAGAACCGTCGAAGGAAATGATGCTTGGGGGGAAGGTCTCTAGCCTTTGGACATCATGTTGGAGAAAGACCCCTAACTTTTGCTAAAGAAGCTAGGGGTAAACTACCTCTAGAGAGACACACTGCTAGGAGTGATCCTCATTAGAAGGTCATTCCCATTGTAGTGTAGTAGTTTTTTTAGAACGATCTTAATCTTTGTTCTTTCTCGTGCTCGTAAATACATGAGAACAAGTTGCTGAAATTAGTCTTTGTTCTTTCTCGTGCTCGTAAATACATGAGAATGTGACCGAGTATAATTTTATCACTTTTGCGGACTCGTAAAGGTTATACGAAAAAGGAACCCTTTGGAGTCTCCTTTAAGATCTTTTTAGACTCTCTAAACATGAAAAAATTGGTGAATGATCTTGCTTGCTTTCACACTTGTTAAAATCTTTGAAAGGGCATTTTTTGATAGATAGTTTATCTCTTTTTTGGAGTTGCAAGACTAATTACAAAAAAGGAACACTCTAATTAAGCATGATTAGAAAAGTTATCCCCTGTATTTTTTTACACTTTTTTCGGGATTGGGAGACTAAATTTATGAAAAATTTATCCATGGAGTCACCTTTAAGTTATTTTCAGACTCTCTAAACTGAAAAACCACCGTGTGTTCCTTCTTGGGACTCGCTAAACTACACATTAAAGGACCCTTATGGGAATGAACCCTTACTTATTCTAGTTTTTTAAATAAAGGAAGAGGAACTTACCAAAGGTGAGTTATATTGAGCATGTGTTACCCTCCTTGAGTTCGTTAAATGAAAAAGAGTTACTCATCTATCTAGGTGGGGGGGAAATTGAAGGAAGTGGATCAATTTTTTGGGAATCCTTTATGGAAGCTATTATCTCCCTTGAACATGGAACTTGTTTGTGTCTCATCTTACAGTTGGGTAATCCACTTGTCTCTGAGTCATACCAATTCCATATGTCACCATACTTTGTTTTTCCAGTCGAAGAGTTCTGTTATTTCCGTCACATTACATTTTTGGTACTTGTCGAGTCAATTCTTCCAATTCAGTTGTCATGCCTCATGATGTTCAAGGGAAGTTTCACTTCAAACCATCCATCTACAATATTTCCAGTTTCCATTTCCTATGTCAGTCCATACTCATTTGATTCACCATATTACATCACTTCCTGTGTCATTTTTCATGTCGATGATGGGGGATACATCAAGGCCCTCCTTCGATGAGTCTTTTCTTGATGAATTCAACACAACATATGGGAATTATACTTAGAAACCAATTAGTACCTTGGTACCTGCATGCCTCAATGGTAGGCCTCCTCACTTCCGAAAGTAGGTTTACATCATTGACCTCTGATCGGATGATTCCACTAATGTTCAATCGTAGCTCATTTATTCACATTTGCTAGAATGTACTAGGGTATCTTGGGAGTCATTGACACCATTGATGATTTCCCTTGCACTTGTTAACAATTTACCTCAATGATAGGTATTCAAGTGGTTTCTACCATGTTCAACATCAAATCATCTATTCACATGGATAGATTCATACCACATTGAGATTGGGACAAAGACCCTAGGTTGAGCATTCAATTTGTTATCTTTTTTTCCTAGGATGCAAAGGAGATAATTTAAGCATGTTGATATATACACATTCAAATTGATCCACATTGTATTGGTCTATGGCTATGCTTTATCATCTCATAGCTCCACTGCATATTTTTTGTGGCTACGATCAGTTCATGTCATGGAGGTATGGATCCACATTGTATATTTGGTGGCCATATACTTAGTCAATATTTTTCATGGATCTGAAGTGTATTGATCGGAAGTTGTGCTTTGAGTCATATTTTATTCCAAGCATAGGTATGCATGCCTTGGAAATAAAACATATATTAATATTGTTTGATGGTTGTTTGTAGATTCTTCTAGGTTCTCTAACTCCACACCTTGCATTGAATAATTATAAAGTGTTTTGGCCATCAATTTCTCTTCTGACCTCAAAATTTAGGGGGAAATATGTTACACACCAAAATTCCACACTTAATTACCTACTGATTTGGTGTTTTTACTATTTTTTCGATGACCAAACCTCTTTTTCTTATGGATGTTATACGCTCTATGCTTTTATTTAGCTCTTTTTTAAAGGTATTATCAGGTTTTGTGCATCAATTCACCATGGAATAGAATGAGGTATGTCTAATCATCATTTTGTAATGATTTTATGTTAATTCATGTTCAATTTAATGATTACAATGTCCTAACATTTCTTTTTTGCTTGCAACAACCCAAAATCGTGATCTGACCTTCCAGCCAATCCTTCGTCCAAAACTTCATCCAACACTCGGAGTGAAGTGGATTTGGAGGTTATAATATCAATGGGATTCTATGGGAGAATCGGAAATATGGGTTTTGCACCCACTCACGCCCAACAACTATGGAACTCATTGCATTTAGACTTGAGGAGTTGCAGCGACCGCTATTTTGAGCACAAGAGGTTGTTGGAGGAGATGCGTTCTATTAATGAAACATTAATGAATTTATGTTTTTAGAGAGTGTCAACCCTTTCGGTGGTCAACCTATCAAGCTCTGTATAAAATCTATAAATACCTTTTTTTGATGCCACAAAGAAACATAGATTTTATATATACACACATACATTATCTTCAATTTCGCTGTAAACTTTGTTTTGGTGATCAATATCAATGTCATATTGATTTTGGGATGAAAATTTTCCATTGAAGTAGTGGCAAGACCTTCTAGTGATCCAAAGAGATTCTCATCTTGAAAAATATCATCAACAGGAATACCATCACCCTCGTGATTAATGCGTGAGAGAAAATCAACTATTGAGTTCTATTTTCCTGGTCGGTCAAGGGCGGTGATATTGAACTCTTGTAACAAAAGGAGCCACCTAGTTACTCGACCATTAGTAATAGATTATTACATGATAAATCTAATGGGAGAGTGATAGGTATGTACAAACACCTCATATCCTATGATATAATGACGAAACTTGTTGATGACATGGACGATTGCCGAGAATTCACCTCACATTTAGTTTTCTAATCTCAAGGAGAGGTTGAGAATCTCATGGATGGTTGAGATATTTTCTCAAAACAAAATCCTAATTTGGTTGATCTTGAGAGATATTTCCTCCTTAAAATACTTGAGAGATATTTTCTCCCTAAAATCCTTGATAGGTACTTTCTCCCTAAAAATATTGGAGATCCCATTTTAGTGGATCTAGTGAGAGATCTTCTCAATGGTGGTTAATCCTCCAAATACTATATAATGAGGGCTTTCCATGGAGAAGGGGAGGAAGGAGGAAGCTTAGATATATCATACTTATGATCATGGGATTCATGAAAGGGTTTGGATGAGGAGATCTTGGAGTAGTGTTGCATCAACATCCATGTTTGTAAGTGTTCTCTTTGGGTTCTCATTTTAATATACTTGGTCTATTTCCTTCAAGCTTGTGTATTCTTGCATGTGATTGTCTATTGTTCCTTCAATCTTTGTAGATGATTTTTTTTGATCTATTCTTGTAGAGTGGGAGTTCTTTGTTTCTCTTTGTTGTATATTGAATTACATGTATCAAGTTGTGCTAAGGAGTTTGAAGATCAAGCTCATATTGGAAACAACGAGGACAAACTTCGAAACTAGGTGCATCACACATTTTCTCCCTCTTTCTCTTTCTGATTAGTTAAACTAAATTCAAAGGGATGTTAGTGTCCACTTGTGTTTTTTGTTCTTGGTATTATGGGTCTGTAATCCAAGAGAAAGTTCACCCGTCCATAGGGGAATATTTCTGTAACAACTGAGAACTTAATTAATGTTTATGTATTCATATAATTATCCTAGCAAAAGTTTATGTTGAATTATGTTACTGGCATCCATTCACAAAAGTAGTAATTGAACAAAAGTGAAGGGTTTTTTCACTCCATGAAGATATCATTGGAATACCTTTACAATGGAACCTCAAAAAGAAGTTATTGTTCTCTAAATGAAAGAAGAAAGGGTAAAATATGGTGCTTCAATAGAATACAATAGGTGTCAAGGATCCAATATAAAAATCTCAGCAAGTTTCCTTCAAAGAACCTCTTATAGCATCCACCTCACACATTTTCTTGGGAAGTGGCTCACATGTCAGCTAATTGGGAATGTTCTACACAAAACCCTATTGAGCACTCAACACACCCTAAAATATTTCATGAATTTTTTTCTCTTTTGGGTACCACTTGTTTTATTTTATTCTTCTTTCGAAATTGAGTCCATTGTGTATGGATCACTAACTTCATTTCCATGTATCATCATCAATAAATTTGGATTTATGTGGAACTATCATAGTGAAACCTTTGTATATAAAAAAACAACTTGGCATTTTAACTAAGAATTCACAACTAAAATTGTGACCCACACGCATATGTTCAACATCGAAAAAATACGAGCAGTAAAATGACCACATAGTAGAAATAATCATCGATCACTAATGTATCATCGACATCGATAAAAAAACTAAGTAGATTTGCATTGGTTTTTTGCAAAGAAGATTCAGGAAATGACTGATATCCCATCGACGTCAGCGAAATATGAGAGGGCTAAACATTGACATGGGCCATGACGAACCTACGATAAATGATTAGTGATGCATTTGTTCGGGGTCGATGAAATATCAAATACTTAAATCATGGAAAAAAATTTCATTTACACATCGTCGATCACCGACCCTCGATGCATTTTTGGCATCGACAAGTCTTGAGGGGGTAATCCGGGAACTCTTTTTAAACTTATCATCGATTGTCAGTCCTTGATACTTTTTTGGCATTGGTAGGGTAGGACATGTTTGTTAAAATGTTTTTCTAATGAAAATCCCTGATTCTGAATAACACTCATAAACAAAGAATCCAATCTCAAATGCCATGTGTCTTTTCCATGTAGGCATTTCATACGGCCTAGTTTCATCCCGAGTCCCCTTAGGTTTCCATGTTTCTTAGTCACACTTCCAGGTCATCATTTCCACATCGACATTGTATGGAAAAATGGATTGGCATCGGAGTTTTTTCCAAGAGATATCAATGAACATTGTCTAAAGGAAAGCACCGACTCTCGATCCACCCATTTAAATTAGCGGAATGATGGGACATTTTTAGCACAAAATAAGATCAGATTCTACCATTTAATAGGTCAATTAATGTTTTTCTCTACATACGTTGCTACCCCTTCTATCGATCGAATAAAGAGATTTTGAAATCATTGATGAACGGAAATATAGCTCACACCTGTGCCACCATCCTATGACTGCATTTAATCTCAAGCATATTGAGGATCTGGCAATAGATTTTGTAGAACCTCACTTACACCCTGAATTAAAGAACTAATGCAACAAGGTAAGCATTCTCTCCATTTAAATCACTAAGGTAGTTTTGAACCCCAACATTCTGCACACAAGTTTCTCATTTCTAGAGCATTCAAAGAAGCGAAGAGAGTGTATCAAGAGTTGCACTTGATTCTCATAATTTCAAAACCAAGTTAGGCTAGTGCGAATAAGAGGTTTGTGTTAATTTTATAATTTCGATGGTCACATTTTTATATATTAGACTTCTTTCTGAAAAACAGTGTCTAACGTTGTTCTCTTTGGAGGAAAAAAATCCTCTAAGGAAGCCAATGACCAGATGCTCACCGAGGGCACCAAAATTGAAGCAGAGGTTGGTGAAGGATCTGCTCCTAGCAGTGCAAGGAATTTGGAATTTTCTACTAGAGAGGAACCAGTCATCAAAACATAAACTAAGAAAGCATTTTATCAACCCCCATAGAAGAAAGCACTGGATCAAAGATAATTCTCCTACAATGGGGATATTTGTTCAACATAATTAACTGAGAATATTACCCAAAATTTGTTCCCCACAATGACCCGTATGTAAGGGCACTCGATGACCAAGTTTTTTCGAACATCTAGAGGTCATGCTTTCATATGGTAGCCTATCGAACCCTGATATTTCCCAACATTGAGACTTTGGGTTGGATAATCGATCATACACACATGATGAAGTGCCTAGTAAATGATGAGAATGGAAGATGTGTCAGTGTTTTTCTCTCGACAGAGGTCCATAAATATTACAAGATCAGGGACCCAGAGGAGTGGTTAAACACAAATTTCATAGTGAATTTATATGAATTCCATGACACCAATCGATTAATGGCCTCCTGGTGGAAGGAAGACATGAAATTCACAAACCGGAGCAATGGCTAGTACGAGAAATCAAATCTAGGGGATTCGTACATCTACTTAATGTCTCTAATTTACCGATTATACGAGGAGAGAGATTGCGCTATGTTATCAGAGGCATGGATTCCCCTGCCATACATTGTGGCCATTCCTGGGAGTAGCTTCAACTGGGGAGAAATCATCTCTAAAAAATTGAGCACTAACATATTGCAGGATCAAACACAAAAGGAGGGACAAGAGCCCGCTTTTCACATGGCTTCATATTCTCTAGACGTGATCTATGCAAGGAATGTCTTTGCCGGCATGAATCTGAGTTGGCACGTCATCAAGCTACCTATGCATGTCTACTTCAAAATCTTGTGGGAAAACAGGTACAACAAATCTTATTCTCTCATCTAGGATGAATTCATAGCTTGGGTTCATTTTATTATTTTGAGAAAACAATGCCCAATACTGTCTATAGTGGCCAATAAAATGATTTCAAAAGTAGGCCACTGGTACCTAGATTAAACAACAACTTATATTAGGGTATTCCGGGCCACCAATGCACCACATTTACTCCCTACTCACATCCCAGACTGGCTCGTCATAGGATAAATCTGTTATCGACCATCCTACAAGGTTATAATGCCACTTTAGTTAAAGACAAGAAATGAGCATTCATAACCTATGGTTTCCATGTAGGGTTTTGCATAGTGAAGGATATTTCACAAACTAAACAAGAGGGTTTGATCCAGTTGGAATACAGGTTCTCAATAGGCTAATTTCACAAACATGACCCTAAAGGCCTATTTCTCTAGCATGCGTCACAAGTATCTTCCTACTGGACATACACACATGATAAGTTTAAAGATGAGATCTTTACAGAATGTGCTCAGGACTGGGAGGAGGTACTATAGAGAAGAGCTAACCCAAACATGACTAGGGTCAAAGATATGAGTATGGATGATAAATTCAAAATGATAGAACAAACAACTCAAAAAGCTCTCAGGGTTAGAGAAGAAAAAAGAGAAGCATAAGACACAAAGGCACAAAGGAGGGGGGTGATGTTATTAGAAGAATCCTAAAGAGTCATCCAAAATCTAGAAAATGATCCTCAATTATTAGAACCTATGAGAATCACCCCGACCAACCCAATCAACATCAGAGAGAAGATAAATGGATTAGAATCAAACCGACTAGAGGAAACCATCGATCTAGAAAACCCCAGAGTTCCGTCACCATAGGATAGATCGTCGGTGACTATTCCAACCCAGCATGAGATTCCAATAACACCATGTGAAACGAGCGTTCCTAATCCTCTTTTTGATCTAATCACTATTTATGATGATGAAGAGAGTTCATAGGTCTCGCTTATAACTCCGATAACAATTATAGAGGAGAAATAACCAGGGGGAACATCTGCTCCAACTACCGATGCATCAATTCCAAAACCTCTATAGGGAGACGATGAGGCCGAGAATACCATAGACAATGAACTTCTTGACTTATTGGGGACCCCAAAAGACAACTCCAGGCATGAGCTAGGTTCTGGTGGACAAGAAGAAGAACTGCAACAACCAGCGATCGACACCTCAACAATTGATCACCAAGAAGGTGTTGATCCTATGACTATCTCTCCAATTAAGGCTGATACCTCACTAGACGATGAAAACCAGATGGAGGTTGAGCCATTGGAACATACAAAATTTCCCCCTGTCAAAGAAGTACAAGATCTGGTCCTAGAGAAAATATATATAGAAGGAAGCCTGGGAAACACTCTAACCTGGGGAGACCAACAAATCCTTGAGCCTGTGGATGAGGTCATCGATATACAACTGATATCTTATGACAGTAAGAGGAAATCCATAATGAGGAAAACAACCAAGAAAAGGAGGCTCATGTTGGATAGCGCGATTCTTATCACCACATAAGAGAAGTTGCTCAACACAGAACATGCAAAGACATATGAGCTAATTGACATAGGGATGAATATCATTGATGCCATGCTAGATTGAGAAAAGAGAGATGAAAAGGAATTGGTTGCCACAAAGAAGAAGCTAGACCATATGTTCCATCTGAAGAGTGAATTTTGAGATGCACATGCAGAATTCACGAGTGAAAGACATATCTTCAGTTCATGTGTAGCAACCTGTAAAGACATGGAGAGATGGAATGAAAAGGCATACCAAGATGTAGAAAAAACTGATTATATCAACGCAGTACAAAAGGGATGAGACTCAGAGGAGCATGGAATCCGAGTGTTGATGGATAGTAGCATATCTCAAATCAGGAAGGCAACCAAATAATGGGTAAGTATGGCCCAAGAACCTCAACGAGAGATACATAAGAAGTGGGACGACTACAAAATAAGATGGAAAAATATCAATCAGGAGATGAAAGACATTGGCCTCATAGAGTTCGGCCCACCTCAAGACTTTGTCGACTTACATGACATGAAAAACATGACTCAGCATGGGAAGTAGATATCGTGAAGGTGTCGATCATGCCAACGAGTTAGGTACACAAGTTTATGGAACATTTTATCAAGGCTCGTGCAATTCTGTAGTGTTTAAGTGCCAAAGTGATCAAATATAGAGAACGTGCAATAGAGATTAAGGACACCCTTTCATCCCCGATGGACCAACATAGATTCTAGTATTCTAACACATGTGAGGATCTCTTCATCAAGTGATTAGAATACGAGAAGAGTCATCCACTCTAGTAGAACCACTAGATGATCTCTAGAGAACAAAGAGATCAAGCGCCACATGTCAATATTATGTTTTACTTAACACAAAATCTTAGTATCTATTTTAAGTTAGTGATTCTCTATAAATAGGAGGATCGACCTTTTGGGAAGTTTCAATGGTTTTGGGAAAAGACCTCTATTTTTTGACAATTGTAAAGAATTGTTTCTGAGCAACTTTAATTAACAAGTTCTGTTTAGAACCAGAGAAAATTTTATGGTTTTCATCAAAGGAGTTATGTGATTGGATTGAGGAGGAACTACTTCCATATTTTAATTTAGTAGTTGATGTCATAACGAGTAAGAGTTTCAGAATCTACTGATAAGATATTGTTTTTTCAGTACTTTAACAGTTCTTTTGTTTTAAATGATGAAAAGTGAATCGTTGTGTTAATATGTGATTGATGGTAGAGATAAGGAAACTATTTTTCTTGCACTTATCTTATTGCATGTGTATTTTATTTCCATAATTGTATCTCAGTCAGTGAGAAATACTAGCAAGTTAATGTATTATTACTAGACTTGTAGTAGGTGTGAATATCATTGTTTGCACGTTAGAGCATGAGGGTTATCCCAGGCTCAACCTTCTTCAGTACTTAAGAATCCCCTCTATCAGTTAGTGTATACTATCACACTTTAGTTTATCAGACTCATCTAATAAAAGAAAAGACAAAAAGCGAAACATTTAATCTCAAGGAGGAACTTTCACAAAAATATATCCTGTCAATCACTAAGTAAATCCCAATGGTAAATTGGTTGGATTGAAAGACATGGAGAACCATTCCACCCATAAAATGTTGCAGAGTCTAATTGGTCATCTAAGGTGGGTTTGGTTCCTACTGTTGAGTTAAAGGGATCTTAGACCCCTCAACAAACCCATGTCCTAGAATTTTAAAATTTGTTTCCATTGCTTGAGAGTCTTCATACAAAAATCATTTTATGATTTGGACACCTTTTTAAATTAAAATCAATTAATAAACACAAAATTCATCATTTTTGTTAATTAAATGAATAAGTGCAATGTTTTATTATTAAAAATACATATTGGTTCATTTTCTTTTTTATAAAAAGACACATTGTTTCAATGTCATATACCTCTTGATAGAGTATACAAACATAGTAAAATGGTAAGAATGAAAGTGTCTCTATAGTCTACATCAGAAGAAAAGAAGGAGAAGATTCCAAGAAAGAAACTATAAACATTTTATGTAGTGAGGGTGGTAGGGAGGAGCTCGAGAGGATTGCATTCCTTTGCAGTTTAAAGCCTATTTTACAAGGGAGTTGGTGTGTCCTAGAGTTGGTGCTCTGAAACAAGGGAGTTGGTGCTTCCTAGAGTTGGTGCTCTAAAACTAGGGGATTGGTGTCTCCTTGAGTTGGTGCTTAGAAGAGGAGAGAATGGTGTCTCTGACACAATTGTAGCATGTAATTTTTATTGTTATATTTAAATTTATGTATCAGTACATTCATGTTGATCAATTGTTACGATTAATTAATTTGTTAATTGATAATTGTTAAAATTTTAAAAGAAGAAGAAACATTGATTCACCCCCCTATCAGTATTGGACAATATTTCAAAAAAAACATACTTGAATACTTCAAGACTTGGAAGGCCTTCATAGATGCAAAATCAAAACCGTCAAGGCCCACCTAATGATCTCATTGTAATTGATTTTTTTTTCAGATTAATCATTCCACTTGTAATTATTGCAATTTCTTAATTAGGAAAGGGAACTAAAGCATCGCTTCAGAACCTTGACCATTCGATAGTTAGAGGAATTTGGAAAGTTTCTATCCATGTTCTATAAATTGGATGAATGTAAAATAAAAAAGTCTTTTTGTTTTCATATGTAGTGGAATAGTACTATTACTGCAAGTTAATTGGAACTAGAAAGACTTTTGAAGATTGTGGTGTTAATGTGCATGAATGAGATTTTTCTATTTATGCATGTTTATCTCTGCGATATGTGAATGTTGGTTTTATGAACTACTTTTGAACTAATTTTCATATGTTTACAATTACCATAATCTTCACTTTAAGTGCAACGACAGTATGATCAGTTAGTGAATAAATTATTTTCTTCTAACTTATTGTATTGTTATTCTTGCTTCTATGAATTATTTATGTGGGAGTAATACAAACATTTCACTACACTTATCTTTTATTTTTCTCTTGATTAGGATAGGTTAGAATAGAGTAGAATATATTTTCATATTAGGACTATAGATACTAGTCTTATCCTAGAAGTAGTTCTTTAGAGATTTAATTCATCTAAGAACCTTTGGTTCTTAGATTCATATTTAGTTAGTTGGTTAGTTAGTTCGATAACTAGGCCATAATTTGGTCAGAAACACTACTCCAAACAAGAGTGGGTCTAATTGGGACCTTTCATCGAGAATTCTCCCTTACCTCCTTGAACGGGTCATTCTGGCCCACCAACAAGGAGTCTCCATTCAAACAAACCCATGGCTCATTGGAGACGATTTTAACATGATAACCTCTCTTCAATAAAATAAAGGGGGGATCCAAAGACTTGAGGTAGATAATACAACCTTTAAAGAATGCATATTAAATATTTGTCTCATTGATATTCCAATGAGTAATGGAAACCATACTTGGAACAATAAAAGAGGGGGATCCCACCAAATAGCAGTTTCCCTAGACAAATTCCTGGTGTTGGAGATGATGTTTCAAACTCAACAGGCCATTTTAGGTGAAATATTGCCTTTCATTGGATCTGACCACTAGCCAATCCTTCTATCTTGGGATAGTAATCCAAAACCACATATGAAACCCTTCATATTTGAAATTTTTTTAATGGATCATCCATATTTTATGAAAAATATTGTATATTGGTGGAAAGAAAGATCTAATCTATATGGAACAAAGATGTATCATTTTTAGTAGAGAATAAAGCACATTAAGGAAAGAATCAATAGCTTTTCAAGAGCATATTAATGAAGATGATGAAAATAGAAAATGAATTGGAAGAGGTCCAAACAATCATCATCCAAAAAGGAACATCAGATGAGCTACGTAGCAAGGAGGACCAACTCAGGGTGGTCATAGATCAAAGGGAAAAATAAGAAGAAATCCTTAGGAAACAAAAATCGAGAATCATATGGATAATGGAGGGAGATAAAATCACTTATTTTTCCACAACTCTCTCCTAAACAGAAGAAACAAAAATCACATTGTATCCTTAATAACTACCTTAGGAGAGAAATTAAAGTAGCATGAAGAAATTGAAAATGAGATGACAAGTCATTTTCATCATTTTTTATAAGATCCATTCGAGGCCTGAGAAGAATCAATCTAGAAAATCAACAACGTCATTCCAACCCTAGTTTCACCTAAACAAAACATAATCTTGACCCACTTGACATACTTGGAGGAGGTGGAACAAACATTCAAAAAAATGGCAGTTTGAAAATCACCAGGCCTAGATGTATTTACAACTAACTTCTTCCAAACCTACTTGAATATCTTAGGTAAGGATATCTGGGATGTGGAGGAGGAATAAGGAGTCTCCAGAATGATCCTCAAATATTTCAATGATACTTTTTTTATGTACCTCAGGTCTGAAAATATAATCTCAACAAACTCTTAACCAAATCAATTGAAAAATATTGAACAAAAGAGAAATAGTATAAAAAACCCTTGTTGTAGGGTAACACCATATATTAATCATTGGGGAAGGATAAGACTCCTCAAGCAATACTTTCTTGTTACAATAAAAATATCCTTCACTATTGTTACACCTCAAAATTACTCACTTTGATAGTGTCGCAAGTGTCATCATTACAAGTGTTGTAAGTGTCACATATTGTTCGCAAGTGTCACATCTTGGATAGAAGTGTTGCAAGTGTAAAAAACATAATATTTCCATATTTCCTATGTCTTTCCTCTAATGACATCACAAAGACACTTGAGACACCCCAAAGACTAGTTTGGAAGAAGAGAAATCAGTTGACAGGAAGTAAAAAAAATTTGCCATTGAAAAAACCACAAAAAATGTATTTTAGAGTGGAGCGCTCCCCTACCCACTGTTAGGGAGTGTTGGCGCTCCCTGATCCTCTTTGGGGGAGTGATTGAGTTCCTTGTGCACCCTTTTGGGGGAGCGCTACCCTTTTTTTAGCAAATTCTGGGTTTGTTGAGGCAAATAAGGGAAGAATTCCTCAATTCCTGAAGGTAGTTGGATTCAAATAGATGGTTAAGGCATGATCTTAGGGGAGATCCTCAACTAAAGGAGAAGAATCCTCAACTTATCCCAAATATCTCTCAAGTGGTTGGACCTCTCCAAGGTTATATAAGGAGACCTTATCATGGTGAAAGGTACAATGGAGATGGAGAATTACATCAAAATTATGATCTCATGAGTGAGATGTCATCAAATCAATCAATGGAGATTATTTGAGCAAAAGGGTTGGACAAGGAGAACTAGAAGAAGCTATTGCACCTTCATTCAAAGGATTGTAAATACTTTTACTCATTCTAATTAATAATCAATGCTTGGCCTATTTCTTTCAAACTTTTTTTTGTTCCATATGAGTTTTTCTGCATTATATGGATCTATGATTGAGCTAATATCAATAGAGTAGGAAGTTCATTGTATCTTTTTTTGTCCTACAGGATCTATCAGGGAGCTCAGGATCGAAGCTCAGCCAGGAATTTGCAAGGACAAACGTCACTAATAAGGTACATATATTTCTCCTTCTATTTCATTCATTAGCTTGATTATATATAAAATGAAGTCGGTGTCCATGTTAAGAACTTTTCTGTCTTGGCCTTAGGAGTCTAAAGGCCAAGAGGGAATCCACTTGTCCGCAGGGGGATTCACCTTCAACAGAAATTGGCGGCTCCACTGGGGAGGATACTCTGATTTTTGTTTCCATTCCCAGATCTTGTTTTGGCCCCTTTCCCACTGATTTGATCTTCTCCATATTTTCATGTTGATTCTTAGATTGGTTTCATTGCCTCTTTATGTCATCATGATCACCCTGATTGACTGAATTTTCTTGAATTTTTTAGTTTTTGGGAACTTTTCTGAGCTTTTGTAGTAGAGTGCTCCCCTTCCCTTGTTAGTAGAGTGCCAACACTCCCTGGTGGTCTTACACGGAGTGTTGGAGCACTCTGGTACCCCTTACAATAGAGCGCTATCCAATTTTCAGTGAAAAACCCTCTAGTTTTTCAATTTTCTGGGTTTAGTGTTTTGCCTTTTCACTTGCTCAGGGTCTCATACTCTCAATCTATCCTGGTATTAGATTTCAAACATCTTGTTTCTGAGAATTCATCATCTTTTGTTTGTATTTTTTGACATTTGTCCTTACTTTGCAATTTGTCCTTCACAATTTGGAGTCAATTTGTCATTTTCTTCTTGTTTATCTGAATGAGTGAAAACTTTGTAAGGGGTTTCAAAGGTATTTTGTAATTTTCTTTCTTATCTTTGAGTCATATTTTCCAAGCTCTCTCTCCTTCCTTTTGAGTTTTTGGCTTTCTGTTTCTTGTTTGATCACAACAAGGGTGTCTTTTGGTTTATGTGAAGTTTTCTTCTAGATTGCTTAAATCCCACAACTCTTGAAGTCCGATTAGCATAGGAAGATTTACATATACTGGTTATCAGTCAAATATAAACATCTTAGAATTGAATTGGATTCCTTATTGAATACTATTGCATGAGGTCATTTCATCTTGGTGTTTGACAGTGAAAGTAAAATTATTCTCCTTCCCTTAATTAGGCATTCATTGAAAGAAAATATTACTTATCATTTCTTATGCATGTTTTGGGAACTGAGTCATAATATAATCAGTATTCAATATGATACACCTATGAGTAAACAACAACCACTAAAATCAATGCTTAACTAAAATTTATTATAATTTTTACATCTTTGTTAGAAAACCTACATTAGTTTAAGGTGTAGGGCTTTGGAATAAGGTTGAAAGGATAACTTTCCAAAGCTATCAAACAAACCTATCATCTTGCGATAGGGAGAGAAAACAAAATTGTCATATAGGCTTTCTGGGATCCCCCTCTCACATAGGGGTTACACACGAGGTCACATTTGGGAGAGTTATGGAGATTATCCCTCCGTGGTTCAATTATTTGTAGTGGTCATATCATATATTGGGGGTCACTTGAGGGTATACCCACGATTATGTGTGGGAGCCTCTCGAGTTGATTTCAAACTTGTTATCCTTCCCATATGTTCATATCAGACTATTGACTGTACCCTCCCAGGGGCTGACTGCGAGTTAGTGACATTAGTAGCCATAATCTTTAGGGTCTCACACAAGGTGATGATGAAGGGAAGTCTCACTATACCTGGAACAGATGTTGGTCAAACTCACTCGGGCTCCTTGGAGGGTAAATCCACAATTATTGCATGGAATCTTTTACCAAGGTGTAAGTCCATTAAGCAGGTCACCAACATAACTGATCCACCCGCTCTATCCCTTCCTATCCCTATTTTGATCTCGTGACATTGGATTTCATCACCATCTAGTAGTTTCATTGTGGGAAGGTTTTGTTTGATTTTTTGCTTCTCAGATTCATAGAGTGTGTTGGTTTTGTTACTTAGTGGAACTTAGTTCGAGTCAGTGTTAATGGCATAAAATCTTGAGAGTACCAATGGAGGGACCCCTTGTCCCAGGGAACCTTACATCTTTCCTTCTTTTGGAAACTTTGTTCCTCCGTACATTGCCACATTGAGTCTTTCGAGACTCACCATTGGATTACCGGTTTGGTTGTTCCGCACTCCGGTGATCTCGAATCCTCCCAATGTTTCAACTACACCTAATACTTTAGATGTCATTACACCACCCACACATCAACCTCACGTCGAATTTTTTCCTTCTTCGCCCATTAAGTCTCCTTCCATTTCTCCTTCTTCGCCTAGTGAAAGATCTAAAGCAAGTAGCCAAGTTTATCATAAGAAGAAGAAATGGAAAGAGAAGAAGAAGAAGAGTCTGAAAAGGAAAAAGGCCCCAACAACATCATATGTTGGATCCAAGCAACCAATTACTATTAATAGTATTGGGAGTGTTGATGAGGTCAACAAGATTAAAATGAAGAATATGAAACCCAAATTCCCTTGCAATCTTTGTAAGGGTGAACACTTTATAACATATTTCCTTGGTATTCACAAGGTCTTAGAAATGTGTTCCTCCATGTCATCAACCTCTATTGGTCATGATGGTGATACCCCGTCAACTAGTGACGTTAAGGTTGGTAAGAAGAAGACAACTGTCAAATTCCCTTGAATGTTATGCAAAGGTGATCATTATTCTCACCTTTGTCTTCATATGAATGAGGCTTCTTCTCTTTTGGAAAAAATTCAAATTCCAAAAGGTTATTGTAAATTTCCCCCCAACCCATCATTAGTTGATGTACTGGTCAATATGGTTCCATCCTTGGTCAGTCTGGTTGATCAGGTGGTCAATCTAGTTTCCTCCTCGTTTGAACCATGAACCCAAGTAGTTGATCCATTTTCATCATTGATCAACCCTACTCTTCATCAAATGAGTGTAAACCAGGTAGTCGATCTGTTTTCATCCTTGATCAACCCCACTCTCCTGTTAGAGAGTGACACCAAAGTGATCGATCTATTTTCACCCATCGACCCCATTCTCCCCTTGGAGGATGAAACCCAAGTGGTCAATCCGGTTCTGTCGTCGATCGATCTCACTCCTTTGACGTGTGCCAAAGTGGCTGATCCAGTCCCTTCCTCGGTCAGTCCCACCCTTCATCCAAAGAGTGCCAAAGTGGTCGATCCAGTTACATCATATTTTAATCCCACTCTTCCTTTGAAGAGTGTCAGTGTGGTCGATCCGATCCCATCATTGGTCGATCATACTCTCCCTCTAGAGAGTAAACCCGATACTGTCCACTCTTTTCTCGTTGATACAAAATCTACCATGCTAGGGGGCATTCCTCTTTCTACCGCAAAACCCCCTCCAAGAAATGAGGCCATCCTTTTTTATTGGGGTGCACTAACTAGGCCTCGTATTCCATCTCACATTCCTTTCCATATTACAGTACAGGTTTGTGGTCGAGACATTCCTCAAATGATGATATATGAAGGTGTGTCCATTAGTATTTTGTCCTCTGTTGCTTGGCACACTTTGGTTTGTCCTCAGCTTGTGTCGGTTACACAAAATGTGTTATCTTTTAACAGAAGAACTAGTCAACCTTTAGGGACCCTTCCTTAGTTTTCAGTAACTTTGAGAGGGAAAACTGTATTTATTGATGTCATGGTAGTCTGAGACCCCTTGTATTTCACTTTAATCCTTGGACAGGAATATGTTTATTCCATGAAAGATGTTCTGTCCACTCTTTTTCGTGTGATATCTTTCCCTCAAGATGGAAGACTTGTGACTATTAATCAACTTTCCTTCATCGGTCCTGACTATATTACCTCCTTTAATGGTTCTTATATGATGATAGTATCACCCCCACCACATGTTAATTATGTGGCGTTGTCTCCTATGACTTCAACTTCTAATGATTTGGATCCAATAGTTGACATGGTGATCTCTTTGGTAGGGATATTGGAGGTTGATATCCTTACCCCTGTCGCGACCCTTGACATGTTCCTTCCATAGTGATTTTATTCCATCCAGTGAAGATCTCTTGGAAGTCACGACCGAGTTTTGTCCCTTGACATGGTGTCCTTCAAGCGCGTTATTCTCTTGGAAGCCATGATCAAGGAGAGTCTATGAGAATAGTTTTCCTCTCTATAGAAATCTCGTTAAAAAATGAAACAGAGGTCATGAGCATAGTTTCTCTTCTCTGTGGAAAGATCGTTAAAAAATGAAACATAATATTTGAGCATAGTTTTCCTCTAGGTAGAAATCTCGTTAAAAAATGAAACAACAATCTGGGGATTGAACCTGGAGTCGTGAGCATAGTTCTTTTTATGTGTCAAGCTCGTCAAAAATGAAACAACCACCTCTTTTAAACCTTCATTTCATCCACCCTTATCCTTTTTTTCAATCTAGTAGAGAAATTGGTGACAAACTCAAAGTCGGTGAATGAATTGAAGCTTGGAGGGCATGTCTCCATCCTTTGATGATCATTCTAGAGTTAAGCCACTAGCTTTCAAGATGGGGGCATATTGAGCTTAGTCTTTGTTCTTTCTCGTGCTCAAATAAACATGAGAATGAAACCGAGTTAAATTTTATCTCTTTTTTGGACTCGCATGTATATACGAAAAAGGAATTCCTTGGATTCTTCTTTGAGCTATTTTCAGACTCTCTAAACATAAAAATATTTTCAAGTGATCTTACTTCCTTTCCCACTCATTAAAAGTTTTGAAAGGGCATCTTTCGAGTGATAATTTGTCTCCTTTTCAGCCTCAAGAGACTAAAATTACGAAAAAGGACAATATTGGAGTCGTCTTTAATTTGTTTTCAGACTCTCTAAATATGAAAACGACCAAGTTTACCTTCTTTGGACTTGTTAAACAATTACACATTGAAGGGCTCATATGAGACCAAACTCTTACTTCTTCCAGTTTGTTAAACAAAGGAAAAGGGACTTACCAAAGGTGAGTCATATCGATCATGTGTTACCCTCCTCGAGCTCATTAAAATTAAAAAGAGGTACTCATCTATCTGGATGGGGGAAAAATTGAAAGAAGCAAGCCAAGTAGTTTTTTTAGAACACTACCAGTAACTCTTACAGTCTCCCTTGAACATGACACTTTGTCTTTGCACACATTTTAATCCACTGAACCTCTTCACTAAGCCAATCCTATGAGTTTCTTTTACTCCTCTGGGTCACCTGACAAAACCCACATCATCCACTACATCATCAAGTTTTGGTCCATGTCAAGTTTATGCTATTGTACCTCAGTTTTCAAGGGAGGTATCTGCCTCGGGAGTCAGCCATTACAAATATCCTATTTCAATACTTGTGTCAGTCCATGTTCATTTGATCTACCAACTACATATCTATGTCATTTTCGTGTCGTTTATGGGGGATACATCAAGGCCCTCCTTCGAGGATTCTATTCCTGTTGACTTCAACACATTATCCAGGAGCTAGACTTAGAAACCAGTTAGTACCTTGGGACCTGCATGCCTCAATGGTAGGCCTCCTCATGTTTGACAGTGGGTTTACATCATTGACTCTTGATCGGATGATTCCATGGATGTTCGACTTCATCTCATTCATTCACATTCGTTGGTATGTACTAGAGTACCTTGGGAATCATTGACATCAATGGTGATCTCCCTCGCGCTTGTTAACGGTTTACATCATTGATCGGTAATCAAGTGGCTTCTTCTATGTTTTACATTAGGACATATATTCGCATCATTAGATTCATACTACATCGGGATCGGTAAGAAGACCCTAGATTGAGTTTTCACTCTTATGTATACTTTACCCAGGTTGCGAAGGAGTTCTTTTGAACTATGACACATATATTGTTACATAGATCCACTTTGTATTGGTCATGGCTATGTCTTGTCATCTCATAGATCCACTGTGTATTCTTTGTGGCTATGATCATTTTAGGTCATAAAAGTATAGATCCACATTGTATCTGCAGTGGATATACCATTTTGTCAATACAATTATGGATCCGCAACGTATTTTATGGCGGCCATACCTAAAAAGTCTTTATCACTCAAGCATAGGTATGACTACCTTGGGTTTTGAAACATGTCATAATATTTGTTTGATGGTTGTGTGTATCTTTTTCTAGTTTGTCTGCGTCCATACCCTTGTTCAAAAAAGTCTACAAAGTACTTCATTCATCATCGTCTTCTAACTTCATACTTTGGGGGGCAATCTATTACACCTCAAAATTACTCAGTTTGATAGTGTCGTAAGTGTCATCATTACAAGTGTTGTAAGTGTTGCATCTTGTACGCAAGTGTTGCATCTTAACTGCAAGTGTTGCAAGTGTCAAAAACATCATACTGCCATATTGGCTATGTCGTGCCTCTAATGACATCACAAAGACACTTGAGACACCCCAAAGACTAGTTTGGAAGAAGAGAAATCAATTGATAGGAAGTACAAACCTTTTTCCATTGAAAAAACCAAGAAAAAAGGATTTTGGAGAGGAGTGATCCCCTACCCACTGTCAGGGAGTGTTGTTTCTCCGTAAGCCTCTTTGGGGGAGTGATTGAGCACCCTATGCACCGTTTTGGGGGAGCGCTAACCTTTTTTTGGAAAATTCTGGGTTTGTTGAGGCAAATAAGGGAAGAATCCCTCAATTCCTGAAGGTAGTTGGATTTGAATAGATGGTCAAGGCATGATCTTAGGGGATATCCTCAACTGAAGGAGAAGAATCCTCAACTCATCCCAAAGATATCTCAAGTGGTTGGAACTCTCCAAGGTTATATAAGGAGACCTTCTCATGGTGAAAGGTACAATGGAGATGGAGAATTACATCAAACTTATGATCTCATGAGTGAGATGTAATCAAAGAAATCAGTGGATATTATTTGAGAAAAGGGGTTTTGCAAGGAGAAATGGAGGAAGCTGTTGCACCTTCATTCAAAGGATTGTAAGTACTTTTACTCGTTCTCATTAATAATCAATGCTTGGATTATTTATTTCAAATTTGTGCTTGTTCCATATGATTTTGTCTAGAGTAGATGGATCTATGATTAAGATCATATCAGTAGAGTAGGAAGTCCATTATATCTTTTTTTGTCCTATAGGACCTATCAGGGAGCTCAGGATCGAAGCTCAGCCAGGACTTTGCAAGGACAAACGTCACTAATAAGGTACATATATTTCTCCTTCTCTTTCATTCATTAGCTTCATTAGAACTAAAATGAAGTCAGTGTCCATGCTAAGAACTTTTTTGTCTTTGCCTTAACATTCTAGAGGCCAAGAGGGAGTCCACTTATCCGCAGGGGTATTCACCTTCAACAACTATGCCCATTACATTAAT